>JAJOZX010002965.1:305000-365000 GCA_023014485.1 Bathynomus jamesi | reverse complement strand
ATGAGAGGATTCAGTGTCCAATCTATTCTTATTTATGTCTGACTATATGAATGCATGTCTTGGACTCATGATTATTTCAACTATAATGAAATTAATGAAGACCGTGAATAAAATCTTAATTATGACAAACAAATAGTCTATATTTGTGTTTCTATGCATGAAATTGCTCCAAAAAGAGCTGCACCATTGAATCGGTCCTGGGAGTCTGCACGAATACTTTCAATGGTTTTGCCATTATGTGGTCGCTCATGGACCCAGGTACTAGTCAATGTGCGTTGTTCAATCGTATAGTTGCCGCTGTCACACATCTGAAATGGGTCTGAAAGAAAAACGAAAATCAGTTAGTATTTTACTGGGTGACAAGACATTGTGAACACCCTGTACGAATGTGTACGATTATTAGAAGGTGATTACACAATGCCAGAGAATCCTGTAATGGAATGTCATTTATGATTTAGTTCTAAAAGTGTTTGATGAATTTCAAACATCGCAAAAACAATAGACGAGCTTGAACAATAGTTTGAATTCCTTGAGATGGAATTAAAAGCTGTGTTTCGAGGTTTCAACGAGATAGTCTTCGCTATTTAGAGAGCTGTTGACCGCCAGCCATTAAAGTCGACTTTCTGAAGCAAGTTGCACGAAGATGATTATAATAAAATAGTTTGAAATTTCATCCAGGATCAACAGGAGGAGCCTCGGGATGACACCATGGCAAGTCTGACCTTACGTGGGTGCTAACTGTATTTTGTACATTATTTCATGTCAATAAACCAATGTATTTTGCCGCTAGAACATGATTGAATTAACTGCAAAGAATTTCCTGAAATAATGCATACTTCAAAAACAATATTCATTGTAAATTAAATGGCAATTTCTTTGGCAGCTAGGTCAATGCAAGTTTGAATTTACCTTACAGCGGAACATTGAGATATCGACACCCTTGAGAGAAACAAGGCAAATGTACAGTCGGAGCCCAAGTACCTTAGGGATAGAATATACTGTGATTGGAAATATCCCACTGCAAGATTTTTTTGTTTTAAATTTAAGAAACTTAAAAGAAGCCAAAATGGATTGAAATGAAGACATTATATATATGATACATTACATATTCTCAAAAAGATTCTACCTCGAGTGCAAACTCTTGACATAGAACCTACCTACTAATCAAAAAATAGGTAAAAATATTTCATATTCTGACCCCTTAAAACAACTGCTGAAATTCTTTGCTAAAGTTGTCAATTCCTGCCAGTAAGTTTTCTTCATAATAATAGTGTTTGAAGCAATGAAAGAAAGAGGATGAAAATATAGCTAGTGAAGGCAGAACTTTTTACGAAGCTAAATTTTGATATGAGCTGGCAGAAGTTCGTAGTAACTTAGTAAACCTAAACAAAACAAAAAACTCTCTCAAAAGCTCACCGAGTAACCAAAATAAGCTTTTAGGCTGAAATAAAAATATGTAGTTAAAATTAAGATTTAGTAGATGGTAGCTATTATTATTATTGGTAGCTTCTTATTATTACTAATAATAATAATACTGATAATGATTTTATTATTTATATTAGCTTATTTAAAGTGATGGAATTTCCAAGTAATATTATGTACCTATAAATAAACAGAATTTAACATATATTATTATATTCTAATATAAGTTTTTAAGGAAAAATGTTTGGAACAATATTTTACAAGATTTAAAATCTTTCCTCATTAATATAGTGTTCTGTCAAAAAATGGAATTCCCAGAGTTCTGTAATTATTATCGATAACATTTTTTCTTAATAAAAAAAAAAATTCTCAATTTTTCTTTTGTAATTGAGTTTATATATGTTGGGATTCCTCCTACCTTTTTTTTAGACGGTTAACAAATATAGATAAAGTAATGTTCATTAAAAAATAAAATAAAGCATCAAAATCTGAAGATTCAAATCTAAGTAGTTTTGGCATCTCGGAATTAGAAACACAATTATTCTAAGAAACACTATCTCTGGAGATAAGGTAAAGGGAAAATCTATTTTGATGATCAGAGGTATATAACAAGCTCGTAGCTAGGGGGGCTGAAGGGCTCGACCGAGTCCTCCCCCAACTTCGCCTGGAATTTTTTTTATTTTAAGTGCTTTTTTATACATTTCTAACCAAGGAATAAATTTTCTTTAGCGTACACTGCACGACAAAATTACAAACTTTTTCTGTACTTTAAACGAAACGAAGTGATTTTTAGAAATTTGGATGCGCTGAGTTCAAATCTAATGTCAGAATATCTACTGTATATCACCCACCATTTTAAAGGGACGTGTAATAAAAGTCTTGTATACAGATTAGAATGTATTGAGTACCTCAACATAATTATTACAGGATCTACAGATCTACAGAAGCTAAGGCTAACAAAGACCCTAAGATCCGCTCTAAGGTCAGCCCGAGAGAAAGGAAGAGTGTAGGGGGTTAAAAGAGGAGAATAAGGGGTTAAGTAAGTAGCAAAGCCTATCATTCGTGGGTTAACATTCATTCAGAAAAAGAGAAAGAAAGACTCACCACCATCATCCGCCGGCCACTGCCGACAAGTCGGAAAAATAGTCGAAGAGAATAGGAAAGGGGTGAAAGATGAAAAGTAAAATAAGAACGCTTACAAACCATGCGAACACAGTCTTAACTCAAACACTGTCATACCATGCAAACTACAGACATGCAAGTAGAGAGAAGATAAGAAAAGGGAAAAAAAAAGTAGGAAGAGTATAACAAAACGTGGGTTAGTTTATGCTACGAGCTACATCTACGTTCGTGTTAGTCTAATTTTTGTTTTTAATAATAATTTTATTGCTGGCATGTCACAAGCTGGCATTAATCGTCAACAGACTCATCCTCAACCATCACCCCCAGAGCTCCTGTTGCTAAGTGTTTTATTATTTTAAGCAACGTTAATATTTTTAAAATGCCTATCTAAACGGTTCTTAAACATACTAACGCTGGTAGAGTTCACGACGGACGCGGGAAGATTATTCCATTTATCAATTACTTTAAACGTAAAAACGTTTTTAGCGATGTTAGTAATGAAACGTGTGCCACACAACTTAAATCCGTTATTACGAGTATTGCTATTATCGAAAGTGAACAGTTTGTCAAAATTTACGTTATCGATTTTATTAACGATTTTGAAAACTTCAGTAAGCTCCCCCTTTAATCTCCTAGTTTCGAGTGAATGCAAGTCTAACTCTTTAATCCTATCTTCGTAAGACTTGTTGCGCAATGACGGAATTAGTTTCGTGGCGCGACGCTGAACCCTTTCCAACCTATCAATATCCTCACGCAAAATCTTTTTGCTAATGTTTTTCGTTTGTACATACTTTCGAAAGTTTCCCTAATGAGAAACCAGCAATATTCAGCCAACATATTGGAATTCCACCTTCTCTGGAACCGCTTTTCCATAATGGCTATCTCCTGATGGAATCTTTCGCCGTGCTCGTCGATAACGGCGCCCAAATTGGTTGGAAAGAAATCTAAATGAGAGTCAAGGAAATGCACCTTCAAGGACATATTACAGCCCGTAGATTTATAGCACCTAAACATCTCATTCACCACAGTAACAATCGTCAAACTTGACTTTACCAAGGAAGTTTGAACAAACCGATTTGAAGGCCACCCATGCTGCTTTTTCTACCTCATTTAATTTGCTATCAAAATTGGTATCCTTTATAACTCCTTATTTGTTGGCCGACAAAAATTCCGGATCAATGAAAGAGAGCCACCCCCAGCCTTCTTTAGTTAGCTTTATAAGGCTAACTAACGAAAATATAACGACCTAACCTAACCAATCGTCAAGGGCGTACAGTTGACCTAATGACTGGTTTGGTTAGGTCGTGATATTTTCGTTAGTTAGTCTTATAAAGCTAACTAAAGAAGGCTGGGGGTGGTTTTCTTTCATTGATAAAAATTCCTCCCCCTGATTTTAGCTTCACTTAACCTTGGAAATATATTCAAATAAATAAACGCCTCACTGTTTTTGTCCATAGCTTTCACAAAATTTTTCATAAAGCCCAGTTTGATGTGAAGTGGTGGCAACAGTGGTGTAGTGCTAAATAAAGAAGTGGGGGAACACATTTTGAAAGTGTTACTCAGATGCGGGGGGACAATGGCGAGCGCGGCGAGCCTATACAGCTGGGGTCCGGGGGCACTGTAAGCCCCCCCGGGAAATCTTTTGAAATCTGACCAATTTCAGAGATATTTTGAGGTCATATGCACTGGATATTAGGATATATTCCAAGGTTGAAGATGCAGTATTTCCAGTGTCATTAGATATACGACATCCAGTACAATCAATAAAAATAGCTAACAACTGGAATGATTAACTAAGAAAAAAGTTAACAACTGGTACGCCGTGGTGACTGTTTCATCAGATCTTTATAGGCTAGCATTGCCTCAGTCGAAGCTAAAAGAAATGAAACAGTTAATGATTCTTTCTCATATTTCTTCTAGGGGTGGAAATTAAAATTTCATGACGTTAGAGATTTGTAAGTTCGGATTTATTTGAAACAGTGAGAGAACGCCGTTCCGTCTACCAAAAAAAGTAAGGGAACGCCGTTCCCACGCGTTCCCACAGCACTCCACTGGAACCGTGGCAATAACACTGTTTTTTGGATCTACTAAAGGCTCATTGGAAATATTTGTCTGTCCTGGAACAAAATTCATTCTGGCAGGCCAATCTTTACAGACAAAATGGCGGTCTCTGTTATTTTATTTATTTGTCGGGTTCAAAATCCCAGCTGAGCCGTGAACGGCCAAATTCTAAAGGGCCAGTTCTACTGTAGCCCAAGTTAAGCTAAAATTAAAACTTACGGATTTGAGATCCTATTAGGTCCTACCTCAGGGTTGCTGACTCGATGCGGGCCTACCTTAGACCTTAGTTACATGAATTTAATGTAAACAAAAAGGGTACTATTTATGGTCTTCTTTCTCAACCTTGCAACAACAACGCAACCTGGACTATTGCACGATGCAACAATCTTGTATCTAAACAACCAAACTGAATTGCAAGAGAGCTCTCTATCAGACCACACCCTGTACGTACGACATCCACAAACGAGTAGAAAGGACACGCAGCGCCCCAAAATGATGCCACCAGAGTCCCAAACACTGATGCCACAAGAGCCCAAAAATGCTAGCTCTAAATTAAGTGAATTTTTCACTAACCTTACAATTATGAGATGGATATATATACACCTTAACTTAATATATACAAGCAATGCTGCATCAATCAGCTTAGTCATCATATCGCCTTGGGACAACAATGGTTCTTCCTCTTCTAGATTTTCTAACACTCCCCACCGAAGAGGCATTGTGTCGTTACATTCTGCAAGGTTAGCCAAGCCTTCTCCATGAGGCTGTAACTCAAATGTTTCATCTTGACTATCTGTGTTTTTGCCGATTTCTAAAGCATAGAGTTTTTGTATAGGTCTCTTTAACTTTCCTCCTGAAGTCTTTACCAGTGCAGACCTAACTAAATTGTCTTTGCCAACAAACAACTCTTCAATTATGCCAAGCTTCCAGCATTGCCTTGGTCTTTCATCCCCAATCATTACCACTTCTCCCACCTTGATACAATTTGCATTGGAGCCCTTTACCTTGCCTGATGGGTAATAATTGAGTTCTGGCAAGTATTCCATCTGCCACCTCTTCCATAACTGATCTTGTAGCTCTTCAAGGTACCTGAACCGTCTGGTTAACTCCCCTTGAGTGCTCTGGATAGGCTGCAAGCTTCTGGCACACTGGGGCTTGATGTTAATCGTTTACCACAAAGAAAATGATTTGGTGTCAATGGCTTGCATCCCGCATATTGTTATAAACAAAAGTGATAGGCCTACTGTTCACCATTGCTTCTACTTCACATAAAACATTGCAGAATTCTTTGCTCAAATGAGCATTAGCTAAAAGTTTCTTTAATGGACACTTTACACTTCTCACTAGCCTTTCCCAAAATCCCCCCCCCCATGGTGCTTTCTCAACAATAAACTCCCACTGTACCCTTGGTGTGAAAAGTAGGATTGGAATCCTTCCTCTTTTAGCAAGGACCAAACTTCTTGGAGTTCCTTTGCAGCCTTTTTGACGGTTTTTGCATTATCCGATATGATTTTATTTGGGAAACCCTTCTGTTCACAAACCTTTTAAAGGCCAAAAGAAATACATCACTACTTAAATTGCTTACCAACTCCTTAATACCAGAATCCTCAATACTTTCTGCTGCATCAGGTACTACACAGGAATGACTCATAAACTCTTGTAATTGCGAATGATTGGTCTGCCATTTTCTAAGCTCCATGCCAGCCTCCCTCATTATAGCTCTAGCCTCCATGAATATCTGTTTAGCCATTTCTGTATTATCCACGGAACACAGCAAATCATCAACATAAAAATTTTTCCTTATGTGTTCAATAGTGTTAGGATAGACTTCAGAATATTTCTTAAAATGGTACTGCATAGTAGCTGCCAACAGAAATGGACTAGAGCTGAGGCCAAACAACACTGACTTCATTCTATATGCTTGAACCTTAGGTTCATTTTCCAACAAGTCTTTCGTATCCACCCACAGATACCTTACTGCATCTCTGTCCTCTGGTTTTAACTTTATCCGCAAAAAGGCTTGCTTCACATCTGCAGTCAATGCTACTCTACCAAACCTGAATCTCAGTAACAAGGAAAATAAATCTGCATTTAAATTTGGCCCAGCATCCAAACAGTCATTCAAGGACACACCACCTTTGTCCTTGGCTGAGCCATCAAAAACTACCCTCAGTTTGGTGGTAGTTTTGTCTCGCCGTACCACTGCATGGTGTGGCAGATAATGTGCCTCCTGGCTCACCAGCTCACCTTAGCAGCACCCTCATTGTATTCAATTAACAACTCCTCATTTTTTCTTAGCCTGTACAATGAAGTCTCCAACCTCCGATTAGCTAGCTGAAGGTTTGAACCGGGTTTGCAAGAATCCTTCCATGGTAGGCCAACTTCATAGCAACCATCTCTAAACCCAATCCCTTTTTCAAATTGCTCTAAAACATCATTGTTCACTGTACTTGCCTGTTTGTCCTTTATGCCAATAGATTCAAGTTCCCAAAACGCTTTCAAATGCCTTTCCAGACCATGGCTGTTCTCCTCAATCTTAACAAAAAGAGCCTTAACTTCCATTTCATTGCAATAACTACCATGTAGCATCCAGCCTAGCTTACTTTCAATAGCTACCGGGCCTTGAGATGTACGGACAATATTACCAGTGATGAAGTCCCAATAATAGTCAGCTCCAATCAAAAGACTAATATCTTCTGTTCCTCAAACTTATTATTGCCCAAATTAATTCCTTTAACTTGCAATTCTTGGACACATGCCATATCTAAACAAGTAGTGACTGGAGCACAAAGTTCCTCAATCTCTACAGCTTGGACCTTGATAGTGGGACTTTGCGGTAACAACCCTTTAACCAGAACTTCTACCTTCTTAAATTTGGTTCGGTTTTGAACGGAACCCCCAAACCCAGAAATTCTTAAATTTTCCCTCTTAAGTTCTTTAAACTTCAATTTTCTGGAAATTCTGGTCTTAATAAAACTACACTGGCTACCACTATCAAACAACACTCTTACAGTAGCTTCTCCCTCATTCCCAATTAATAAGGCTGCAGTTGTTTGCAATAATCCCCCTTTACTTTTACTCCCTTGCATAGCAGTGGCATGTGCCACTGATGTCTCTACTTCTGGGGTAGGCCTACTAGAGTGTTTTCACACAATAATGGCTGATGCCTACCATGACATTTTTTGCACAAAATTTTAAACTTACAAAACCTTGCTCTATGACCTTTCAAAAAACATTTAAAACATGCTGTGGACTTAGTTACCCTGTCCTTTCTCTCCTCAAAGGGTAAGGCCTCAGCCACCTCACATTTATATGACTTGTGGTTGCCTTCGCAAAATATGCATTCCTTGATTCCCTTTAATTTATTCTCAGAGGAGCATGTAGAGCTGACACTGTACCTGGGCTATTCCTTTTTGTGGAAACTTTGGTGCTGTGCCTGCCTTTGTCCCCTTGTTTACCATCCCACTGTGCAAACTCAACTCCCTCTCGTCTTGCTAATTCTGTGCCTAAAAGACTTAACATCTGCTGAAGGGGGATGTACACATGTTCTGCAGAGTGTCCCCTACTTAATTCAAGCAAAATTGAGCTAGGCAATTTAGACTCCAGTGTAGGAACCAACATTATACCATACTTTCCATTCCTACACCCAAGTTGTCCAGGGACCTAGTTCTAATTTCAAATTCATCATATAACTGCCGTAACTCCTTGACACTATTAGGATTATTAACAGGAGGTATAGCTAAAAGTGCACGGAGGTGGCTTTTAATTAAGATCTCTGGCTTACCAAACCGTTTCTTTAATATATCCCAAGCCACATTATAATTAGCCTCTGTTAATGCTAATCCTGCTATAGTCTTTGCTGCCTCCCCTTCCAAGAGGGACCGCAAATAATTAAACTTCTCCACGGCACTTAACACTTGACTAGAATGAACTGCTGATTGAAAACTGTCTGCCCATCCTTGCCATTCCTGAATACTCCCAGAAAATGTTTTGAGTACAAGCCTCGGTAATTGAACTACAGATCTGTTAACCTTAACTTCACAAACATCATTTGTTGAGTGTTGTGTTTCATTATTAGACCTGGTCTCTAACTGTACTGAGCTGCTAAACTCTTTTGCTCGGAGGCCTACTTTAATTATATCATCAATAATCTCTTCAAAGTAAATTATGTTATTTTCTATTTCATCCTCTTCTATAAGAGCCTCAATTTTAACATTTACCTCACTTAGAGCAACCTTTTTAGTTTCTAATATGGAAAGCTGCGCAGTCACTAAGCGTAAATCCTCTTGCTCTATGGCAGAATCTATAGTGGCAATGACCTTTGTAATTAGACCTTTGTAGGCGCTTCTCCTTTTTATAAATTTGTTCAATTCAGATGCACTCATCTTCAATGCAAACAACAATTGGGCTCAATGCCAAATGAGCTGAATTGGCAGAAATACTTAACCAAACTGATCAAACGCAAATTTTACTTTCAAATAAACTGAATTGCTGGTGGGGTACTAACCAAACACCAGTATGGAATACCAAATTTTCCACCCCAGGACCTTAATTCAATAATAACCCAAATTAACCAAACCGTAAAATGTAGGCCAAAAACAACGACAGACGACTGGCCAAGTTTCGCAATTGGGCAACCAAACTTTCTACCCTGGGACCTTAATTCAATAATAACCCAAAATTAACCAAACCGGTAAAATGTAGGCCAAAACAACGACAGACGACTGGCCAAGTTTCGCAATTGGGCGACCAAACTTTCTACCCTGGGACCTTAATTCAATAATAACCCAAAATTAACCAAACCGGTAAAATGTAGGCCAAAAACAACGACAGACGACTGGCCAAGTTTCGCAATTGGGCGACCAAACTTTCTACCCTGGGACCTTAATTCAATAATAACCCAAAATTAACCAAACCGGTAAAATGTAGGCCAAAACAACGACAGACGACTGGCCAAGTTTCGCAATTGGGCGACCAAACTTTCTACCCTGGGACCTTAATTCAATAATACTCAACCCGTCTAGGCCTAACTTGGGCTACAATTTGCACAATCAGAACTTTGCCGAAAAATAGTCACTGACTCAGTCTTGGGGTAGAATCCGGTTCTGAAGGACCATGTTATTTTATTTATTTGTCGGGTTCAAAATCCCAGCTGAGCCGTGAACGGCCAAATTCTAAAGGGCCAGTTCTACTGCCCAAGTTAAGCTAAATTAAAACTTACGGATTTGAGATCCTATTAGGTCCTACCTCAGGGTTGCTGACTCGATGCGGGCCTACCTTAGACCTTAGTTACATGAATTTAATGTAAACAAAAGGGTACTATTTATGGTCTTCTTTCTCAACCTTGCAACAACAACGCAACCTGGACTATTGCACGATGCAACAATCTTGTATCTAAACAACCAAACTGAATTGCAAGAGAGCTCTCTATCAACCACACCCTGTACGTACGACATCCCACAAACGAGTAGAAAGACGCGCAGCGCCCCAAAATGATGCCACCAGAGTCCAAACACTGATGCCACAAGAGCCCAAAAATGCTAGCTCTAAATTAAGTGAATTTTTCACTAACCTTACAATTATGAGATGGATATATATACACCTTAACTTAATATATACAAGCAATGCTGCATCAATCAGCTTAGTCATCATATCGCCTTGGGACAACAATGGTTCTTCCTCTTCTAGATTTTCTAACAGTCTCTAGCGCGACTGTCCCACTCGCATAAAAAGCAGCAATATTTTGTGTACCCTTGCTGCATTCCAAGGAGAAAGCCTATAACTTTTAAATCACCGCAACTATTCCATTTGTACTTTTAGGCCTTGGTCCTCATAATCATAACATGACTTTTAGCAGGATTATATTTTATGTCGTTATCCTTCCCATACCTTTCACACATCTTCAAAAGTGTGCTGAGCCCTTTTACAGATGGGGAAATAAGAACTAGATCATTTGCTACATCAGATGATTAACAATCATTGTACCAATATAGCAGCCTATTTTACAGGTGTTCAGCACAACAGATAGATTTTATCCATATAAACATTGAATAAGTAGGGGGATAGTATCCCTCCCTGCCTGACACCATTGGTCACAGAGAATGGCTCTGAATTAACCCCACCCCCATTTTACAATCATTGTCTGTTGATTATACCAGAATATTAATATACGGACCAAGTAACCAGGTACATTACGATTTACAAGTTTCTTGAATAATTTGTCATGATAACACGATCAAATGCTTTAGAGGCATCCAGGAAACACAAAAATACATTAGTATCTAGAGTTTGGTATTTACAGACCATTTCTTTCAAGGCATACACACACATCAGTACTGTGTTTCTTTTTGAAACCAAATTGGTTATCACTAGTATACAGGTAATATTCAAGTCTATTGATGAGTATATATTCAAACACCTTAGAAATAATAGTGGCCAAGGCTATACTGGCCTATAATTGTCTTTACTGTTGATTTTACCCTTTTTATCTTTTAGTACTGGCACCAAAACAACGGATAACATTGTATACGGCAAAACACCATGTATGAGTAAACCTGTAAAACACACAGCTAACAGAGGCACTAATCTGTCACTACTAAATTTCAGATGCTCAGCAGAAATACCATCAATACCACATGATTTGTTACAATCTAAACATTTTATAGCCTGTTTAGTCTCAAATACACTAACTCTTATATCTGGACTGTAGGTAGCATCACATTTAACATTATTGTTCTTATGTACAGAGATGAATAACTCTCTGTAGTGTTCCTTCCATAATTTGACTATATTCTCAGTTCCAGTTACATTTTCAGTATTAGCAGGAAGAGACATTACAAGGAAGGAAGGAAGGAAAAGAAGTACTTCAAAAGGCCTTGCGGCCCATACCAAGGAGGTACCAATGGCAACGGGTGCCAGGGAAAATGTTCTACACACTCAAATAGTGTGCAAGATTTGGTCTAACCTTTTCTTGAAAATGATCCACAGAGGAACTGTTCAAACTTCTGAAGGTAAACTGTTTCATGTGTCACAGATCTTATACGTAAAATAATCCCCACACACACTAGTCCTAAACCGTTTCAAATCCAACTTCCAACCATTGTTGCGAGTTGGGTTATCATTTAAACTAAACATGCTTCTAAAATCGACATCGTTGAACCCGCGTAAGAGCTTGAAAACCTCGATCAGTTGACCGCGCAGCCTCCGAGTTTCCAGCGAAAACAAGTTCAGGGCGCGTAACCGTCGATTGTAGCCCATATGCCTAACGGAAGGGATTAACTTTGTGGCCCTCGCCTGCACTCGCTCCAGCCTCTCAATATCTTTCCTGAGGGTGGGCGACCAGAACTGCACAGCATACTCCAGGTGCGGCCGAATCAGGGAATTGTACAGAGAGAGCACAATCTCCTTGTTCCGAAACTGAAATTGCCTCCTGATATAACCCAACAGCTTCTGGGCTTTCTTTTCCACCTCTACGTACTGTTTGGTAAACTTAAGGTCGCTGCTAATTAGCACACCCAAGTCCTTTTCCAAATCAGTCACCTCGATATTACTCCCCAACATGGAGTAGTCCGACTTGGGATTGGCGTAGCCAATGTGCATCACCTTGCATTTACCCAAGTTAAACGGCATTTGCCATTTTTCGGACCACTCTCCTATTCTATGTAGGTCCGCACGCAGTCGCTCGATCGCTTCCGGCGTCCCAACATTGGCCCCAAGCTTGGTGTCATCAGCGAATTTGGCGATCCGACTGACGATGCCACCGTCTATATCATTTATGTAAATGATAAACAACAGCGGCCCCAAAACGGAACCCTGAGGAACCCCACTAGTGACCGAGGCCCAACCCGAACTAGCCCCTTTAATTACAACCCTCTGCCGCCTATTCTTCAGCCAGTTTTCAATCCACCTACTTACTTCCCCACCGATACCCAGCGCGCGCACTTTCGCCATTAGCCGGCGGTGAGGTACCTTATCAAAAGCTTTCTGAAAGTCGAGATAAAGTATGTCAATCGCCCTACTCGTATCATACTCACTCAACATGACGTGGAAAAACTCGAGCAAGTTGGTAAGACACGATCTATGCCGTCTAAACCCATAGGAGTCCCCAAGCAGCTTGTAGGAATCCAAATGGTCAACGATCCTATCCGCTATTATCCCCTCTAATAATTTACCTATAACTGAAGTGAGACTAATCGGACGATAGTTCCCTGGACTTTCGTGATCCCCTTTCTTAAAGATAGGGGTCACGTTGGCTTCCCTCCAGTCAACAGGCACCTGGCCTGTCTCCAACGATTTGTTGAAGACTGTAGCTAGGTGGGGAGCCACCTGGTCGCGCACCTCCAGCAACACTCTGGGTAGAAACTGGTCTAGCCCAGGAGCCTTAAACGCGTTCAGTTTGTCTATTCTATCGGCAACGACTGTCGCGGTACATCGAACACTCTCCAGGCCAACACCTTCGTGCCTCACGCCTGGCTCGGGGATGATGCGGGTGTCCTCCCTGGCGAACACTCCCGCAAAGTACTCATTAAGCACATTGACGATGTCCGCGTCAGAGGTCCAGAGATCGAGCTTACTGCCTCTCGAGTTACTACGCTTCACCCGAGGGACACGCACACGGAACCTAATCAGACCGTGATCAAGGTTAAGTGAAGCTAAAATCAGGGAGGAGGAATTTTGGATCAATGAAAGAAAGCCACCCCCAGCCTTCTTTAGTTAGCTTTATAAGACTAACTAACGAAAATATCACGACCTAACCAAACCAATCATTAGGTCAACTGTACGACCTTGATGATTGGTTAGGTTAGGTTGTTATATTTTCGTTAGTTAGCTTATAAAGCTAACTAAAGAAGGCTGGGGGTGGCTCTCTTTCATTGATCCGGAATTTTTGTCGGCCAACAAATAAGGAGTAATAAAGGATATCAATTTTGATAGCAAATTAAATGAGGTAGAAAAAGCAGCATGGGTGGCCTTCAAATCGGTTTGTTCAAACTTCCTTAGTAAAGTCAAGTTTGACGATTGTTACTGTGGCGAATGAGATGTTAAGGTGCTATAAATCTACGGGCTGTAATATGTCCTTGAAGGTGCATTTCCTTGACTCTCATTTAGATTTCTTTCCAACCAATTTGGGCGCCGTTATCGACGAGCACGGCGAAAGATTCCATCAGGAGATAGCCATTATGGAAAAGCGGTTCCAGAGAAGGTGGAATTCCAATATGTTGGCTGAATATTGCTGGTTTCTCATAAGGGAAACTTTCGAAAGTATGTACAAGCGGAAAACATCAGCAAAAAGATTTTGCGTGAGGATATTGATAGGTTGGAAAGGGTTCAGCGTCGCGCCACGAAACTAATTCCGTCATTGCGCAACAAGTCTTACGAAGATAGGATTAAAGAGTTAGACTTGCATTCACTCGAAACTAGGAGATTAAAGGGGGAGCTTACTGAAGTTTTCAAAATCGTTAATAAAATCGATAACGTAAATTTTGACAAACTGTTCACTTTCGATAATAGCAATACTCGTAATAACGGATTTAAGTTGTGTGGCACACGTTTCATTACTAACATCGCTAAAAACGTTTTTACGTTTAAAGTAATTGATAAATGGACAGAGCTGTGACTAGCGCCGCTAGTTTTTTAATAGCACCACCACTAGCGTCGCTATATTTTCAAACTACTAGCGCATTTACCAGCGCCGCTAGTTTTTTAAATAAAAATTAACGCTCTGCGCTAGCGCTAATTTTTATTTTAAAAATTAATTTAAAGTCCTTCTATTCCATATGAGTTTGAACGTTTCAAACATGTATGAACATGTATGCTGGCGGCGGTTCCCTCATTCTGCATTGCTTGCTTGTCAGTTATTAGTCATACAGCGGAAGTCACGGAGTGTGGTTGTGTTTCTCTCCCGCTCGATTTTTTCATTACGTTTACGAAAGGATGGCGTCTTCTTCTGCTGACCAGCAAATAGAAGTAGTTAAAAATCCGTGGCCTTACATTGAAAAGTATTTTGAGTTTGTTTGTGACAGAACTGCGAAAAATAACAAGTTTTAATTTCAAGTGTAAGTTATGTTTACCCAAGCAAGTAATCAGCGTCAATAAAAACTCAACTTTCAATTTAAAATCCCACCTTAGGCGGCAGTCAACAACATTTTTGAAGAGTTGGGATTGTGCGATTCACCTTGTCTGAAATAGTATTCATTAAATTACATTTCTGCAATGAAACCACTCGCCCAATCATTGGACATTCTGCAGGGTGAACAAAATGCCTATATGGGTGTCCTTTTGCCCACGTTGTACGCCTGTCTCTCCAAACTGAAGACCATTGTTGAAGATCACAGCACACATGCCAACCGCTTGCATGGCTCTTGTGAACGGCATAGAAAATCGTTTCCAACAGCATTCAACAACAACGATTACATCGCTGCCGCTGCCGCCCATCCTAGCTTTAAACGAGATATGGATTGATTCACTGGAGAAGGAGAGGAGTGCGGCAAATGTTGACGACTCGTCTTGCTGACTGCATGAAAGTGAAATGGAATTAGCTAATTAGCACACCCGAAGCTGCCGTTCCAGCACGGAAGAGGAAGACAATTTGTTCAGTTGTTTTCGAAAAAGATAATGTGCATAAACTATTCTACAACAAAGTAATGAACAAGTACGTGTCTTTTGATCAAAACAGCCTTTCCACTAAGAAGTATTTCAAAGCAACAGACTATGCATCTTCCTTCCCTTCCGATTCATTCAAAAAACTATTTATCCGATTAAACACTTCAATTCTGTCAAGTGCAGCAGTGGAAAGGATTTTTTTCGACAGGAAAAGATATATTAAAGCCGAAAGGTCCTCGTTGTCCGATTCAAATTTGAAAACTGTTGTTACTAAAATTAAATGAATAATTGTCCTAGTCGTTGTATAAAGTACTACTGAAACAAGTTGATACATAAATTAGCTTGATTATATTGTATTGTTTTTTCTACTTGATTTGAATAATTACAAATATATTACTTGAAATACTTCTGTTGTATATATGATATATCAAATAATTTAATAAAAGAAATGTATTTTTTCTATGGTATTAGGTATTTTTTATTTGTTATAGCTATATTTAAATAATATACTGGATTTAAATAAATAAAAGCTTGGTTCTATAGTATAATTGTTTCATTTAAACATTCTTTTTGACAATATTACTGCATAGAATGTAACTAACATAATAGTATTTTTATTTGTTATAGTTAATATTGAAAACTAGTCGCTAGCGTCGCTAAATTTTGAAATGGCTAGCGTTAGCGCTAGCGCCGCTATTATTTTGCCTCACTAGCGCTAGCGCTAGCGGCGCTAGTTTTCATGAGTAGCGCGCACGAGCTTTGTAAATGGAATAATCTTCCCGCGTCCGTCGTGAACTCTACCAGCGTTAATATGTTTAAGAACCGTTTAGATAGGCATTTTAAAATATTAAACGTTGCTTAAATAATAAAACACTTAGCAACAGGAGCTCTGGGGGTGATGGTCGAGATGAGTCTGTTGACGATTAATGCCAGCTTGTGACATGCCAGCATAAATTAATTATTAAAAACAAAATTAAACTAACACGAACGTAGATGTAGCTCGTAGCATAAACTAACCCACTTTTTGTTATACTCTTTCCTACTCCCCCCCCCCCCATTTTCTTATCTTCTCTCTACTTGCATGTCTGTAGTTTGTATGGTATGACAGTGTTTGAGTTAAGACTGTGTTCGCATGGTTTTAAGCGTTCTTATTTTACTTCTTTCATCTTTCACCCCTTTCCTATTCTCTTCGACCTATTTTTCCGACTTGTCGGCAGTGGGCCGGCGGATGATGGTGGTGAGTCTTCTTTCTCTTTTCTGAATGAATGTTAACCCCGATGATAGGCTTTGCTACTTACTTAACCCCTTATTCTCCTCTTTTAACCCCCTACTCTTTCCTTTCTCTCGGCTGACCTTAGAGCGGATCTTAGGGTCTTTGTTAGCCTTAGCTTCTGTAGATCTGTAGATCTGTAATAATTAATTGAGGTACTCAATACATTCTAATCTGTATACAAGACTTTTATTACACGTCCCTTTAAAATGGTGGGTGATATACAGTAGATATTCTGACATTAGATTTGAACTCAGCACATCCAAATTTCTAAAAATCACTTCGTTTCGTTTAAAGTACAGAAAAAGTTTGTAATTTTGTCGTGCAGTGTACGCTAAAGAAAATTTATTCCTTGGTTAGAAATGTATAAAAAAGCACACTTAAAATAAAAAAAATTCCAGGCGAAGTTGGGGGAGGACTCGGTCGAGCCCTTCGAGCCCCCCTAGCTACGAGCTTGTTATATACCTCTGATCATCAAAATAGATTTTCCCTTTACCTTATCTCCAGAGATAGTGTTTCTTAGAATAATTGTGTTTCTAATTCCGAGATGCCAAAACTACTTAGATTTGAATCTTCAGATTTTGATGCTTTATTTTATTTTTTAATGAACATTACTTTATCTATATTTGTTAACCGTCTAAAAAAAAGGTAGGAGGAATCCCAACATATATAAACTCAATTACAAAAGAAAAAATTGAGAATTTTTTTTTTTTATTAAGAAAAAATGTTATGGATAATAATTACAGAACTCTGGGAATTCCATTTTTTGACAGAACACTATATTAATGAGGAAAGATTTTAAATCTTGTAAAATATTGTTCCAAACATTTTTCCTTAAAAACTTATATTAGAATATAATAATATATGTTAAATTCTGTTTATTTATAGGTACATAATATTACTTGGAAATTCCATCACTTTAAATAAGCTAATATAAATAATAAAATCATTGTCAGTATTATTATTATTAGTAATAATAAGAAGCTACCAATAATAATAATAGCTACCATCTACTAAATCTTAATTTTAACTACATATTTTTATTTCAGCCTAAAAGCTTATTTTTGGTTACTCGGTGAGCTTTTGAGAGAGTTGTTTTGTTTAGGTTTACTAAGTTACTACGAACTTCTGCCAGCTCATATAAAATTTAGCTTGTAAAAAGTTCTGCCTTCACTAGTTATATTTTCATCCTCTTTCTTTCATTGCTTCAAACACTATTATTATGAAGAAAACTTACTGGCAGGAATTGACAACTTTAGCAAAGAATTTCAGCAGTTGTTTTAAGGGGTCAGAATATGAAATAATTTTACCTATTTTTTGATTAGTAGGTAGGTTCTATGTCAAGAGTTTGCACTCGAGGTAGAATCTTTTTGAGAATATGTAATGTATCATATATAATGTCTTCATTTCAATCCATTTTGTCTTCTTTTAATCTTAAATTTAAAACAAAAAATCTTGCAGTGGGATATTTCCAATCACAGTATATTCTATGCCCTAAAGTACTTGGGGCTCCGACTGTACATTTGCCTTGTTTCTCTCAAGGGTGTCGATATCTCTATGTTCCGCTGTAAGGTAAATTCAAACTTGCATTGACCTAGCTGCCAAAGAAATTGCCATTTAATTTACAATGAAGGTTGTTTTTGAAGGATGCATTATTTCAGGAAATTCTTTGCAGATAATTCAATCATGTTCTAGCGGCAAAATACACTGGTTTATTGACATGAAATAATGTACAAAATACAGTTAGCACCCACGTAAGGTCAGACTTGCCATGGTGACATCCCGAGGCTCCTCCTGTTGATCCTGGATGAAATTTCAAACTATTTTATTATAATCATCTTCGTGCAACCTGCTTCAGAAAGTCGACTTTAATGGCTGGCGCTCAACAGCTCTCTAAATAGCGAAGACTATCTCGTTGAAACGTCGAAATACAACTTTTAATTCTATCTCAAGGAATTCAAAATATTGTTCAAGCTCGTCTGTTGCTTTTGCGATGTTTGAAATTCATCAAACACTTTTAGAACTAAATTATGAATGACATTCATTACAGGGATTCTCTGGCATTGTGTAATCACCTTCTAATAACACTGGTCAACAAAGATTTTTCATCAGAGTAAAATTTGTAGTGGCTGGATAGCATTTTTCACGCTGACTCCAAAACTGCATTCAGATGTTTTCTAGCACGTATAGTTTTCAAGATGAAGGCATATATATAACTACACAGATTTAACCATTTTAAATAGGCAAAATACTAATATTTCAACATTTGATTGTGTTTATTTTATTGTGTTTTTTTAGTTTATTCATCTTATTTATTTCAATTATCTTAATTATACATCTTATGTATTTCAGGTGTGAGCTTTTACGTCTAGCAGCATTGTGATTCAGGCAACAACGCCGTGCTTTGTGTGTCAAAAGATCAGTCCAGTCCAAGAACTTGTTGTGTCAAGTTGGTGTACATTTTTTTTTGAATTTATAGTTTGCTCAGGTCAGTCAACATGCCTCGACAATGTAAGAATGACCCCGACAAGTTCTGTTTCGTATGCGGCCAGTTGACAACTAAAACACACCGACGAAGTATTACAACCGACATTAAGAAAATATACAAGCTATACTTTGGTTGCCATCTAGGTGACCAAGATAAACCATGGGCGCCACATCAAATCTGTTCTGGCTGTTCAAATGGATTACATGATTGGCTTAACAAAAAGAAAGTTTAGAGCCTAAAAAGTTAACCCAAGGACAGTTGAATGATCTTGTTAGAGACTTATCGCTGTCTAAAGAGAAATCAGAGCTTCTCGCCTCAAGAATAAAGGAGAACAATTTACTTGAGAACAATGTTCGTATTAGTTACTACCGAAAGCGGAATTTTGAATTAACAGCATTCTTTTCAGTAGACGGTCCTCTCTGTTATTGCCATGACATCAATGGACTATTTACAGCCATATCTCAGACGTATGTGGCATCTGAGTGGCGCCTCTTTATTGATTCGTCGCAGAGAAGCCTGAAAGCAGTTCTTTTGCATAATGGTAACATAATGCCATCCATCCCCATTGCCCATTCCGTCCATCTAAAAGAGACATATGACAATATGGATATACTACTTAAGGCAATCAAATAAGACAGTCATCAATGGAATGTTTGTGGAGATCTAAAAGTTATAGGAATGCTTATGGGTATGCAGTCAGGATTCACAAAATTTTGTTGTTTCCTTTGCCTGTGGGACAGTCGCGCCACTATAGAACATTACACCAAAAGTAACTGGCCACTTAGGTATACATATGTCCCAGGGATAAGCAATGTCCAGTCTGTCCCTTTAGTGGATCCCCAAAAGATCTATCTGCCACCTCTTCACATTAAACTTGGTTTAATGAAGAATTTTGTTAAAGCAATGGGTAAAGTCAATTTTGAAGGGTTCCGATACCTTTCAAGGAAATTTCCGAAGGTTACTGCAGCAAAATTGAAGGAAGGAATTTTTGTTGGGCCACAAATAAGGGAGGTTTTGAATGACACTGAATTTGAAAAAGTCCTAAGTCCGCTGGAATTGAAGGCTTGGCTGGCGTTCAAATGGATATGTGAAAACTTTCTTGGAAGCAACAAGTCACCTGCATATAAGGATGGAGTCAAGAACCTCCTTGATGCCTTCAAAGAAATGGAGTCGAATGTCGTTAAAAATTCACTTCCTACATTCCCACTTAGATTTCTTTCCTGAAAACCTTGGTGCAGTGAGTGACGAGCAAGGAGAGCGCTTCCATCAAGATATTCAGATGATGGAGAAGCGATACCAAGGATATTGGAATGAAAGCATGATGGCGGACCATTGTTGGATGCTGTATCGTGACAATCCAGGCCAAATTTACAAAAGGAAATCACACTCACAGCGCTTTTAATAAAATAATGTATATATTCTTTATTTATAAGTACATTGAATAAGGTATATGATGTATTTGTTGTTTAGCATTCCTAAGTATGATCTATACATCCATAAATTTTCTTATAGCAATATCAAAAACTTAAAAATATCAAAACTAGTATCTATATAACTACACGTGCTAGAAAAAAAGTAAAACCAGATTCGGAATCAGCGCGAAAAATGCATTAAGAAAAGTGTGATCATGTTTGTGATGAGAAAAAAAAGTTTCATTTTGTTGGCCAGTGTAATCGTACACATTCGTACAGGGTGTCCACAATGTCTTGTCACCCCAGTAAAATACTAACTGATTTTCATTTTTCTTTGACCCATTTCAGATGTGTGACAGCGGCAACTATACGATTGAACAACGCATATTGACTAGTACCTGGGTCCATGAGCGACCACATAATGGCAAAACCATTGAAAGTATTCGTGCAGACTCCCAGGACCGATTCAATGGTGCAGCTCCTTTTTGGAGCAATTTCATGCATAGAAACACAAATATAGACTGTATTTGTTTGTCATAATTAAGATTTTATTCACGGTCTTCATTAATTTCATTATAGTTGAAATAATCATGAGTCCATGACATGCATTCATATAGTCAGGCATAAATAAGAATAGATTGGACACTGAATCCTCTCATGCTAATGCGATATTTCTTAGTACAGGCAAAGATGGTTGGAAATCTTCCTGACTCGGTGCTCCAGAGCCTAATAATGTCTTATTTCCCAAATATTCGTTCAGACTTAAACCTAAATTAGGCATAATCTTGTTATCCTTAATCTTTTCCTCGGCTTTAAGTGGTCGTAGCCTACATCCGCTACATTTCAGCAAAGATTATATATATAACAAGATCGGAAACTCCGCCCACGTTTGCGTTTGCTTTTTACTCATTTACTGTCTAGTGGTTGGAAGAACTAAATTACGCGCAAAAAGATGTCAAGTTAAATTCCATTTTAATATTTATTATTATATAGTTTAATATTAACTAAATATAGAACCAGTTAACGAAATAAGCATATAGGTTTCAACTTTTTTAAGACTACTGTATTAATATTCAGATTTTGGAAATATACTTCCAAATAAATTGTGCGGATATGCCTTTATGCAAAGTTTAATACTCATTCCATCCGCTATTATTAATTAGGCGAAACAATGCGATAACTAATGGAAATATAACGTCAGTTTCATATCTTGTTATATATACACAGTATATATATATCTTTGATTTAAGTTATGTTTAGGGGTGAGCAGGAACAGCTAGGCTAAACCTATCGAATACAAGATGAGGCCTAAACTGCTTCATACATTTATTAAAATCTAGTACTAGCCAAGGCTTATAAAATTACATACGTTAAACATTTAATAGCACTACGTAGGACTAACAAAGATTTATAGGTCGAAGGCCTATGAGAAGATTATCAAATGGCCCTTGAGTATGTCAAGTCAGTGATGGTAACAAATTATAACTCCGAAAGAGGAATAGCATTAATAAAAAATTTCAATGCACATCTAACTAAGAATGAAAGTCAAAAGCAGTTTCTCCTGCAAGTAGTGGAGTAACATCGCCTGCAGTTTCCTAATGTAAAAAAATCAAACTTGAAGCAGGAACTGCGAATGCAGCAACAATGAGTGGGAGATGGGCACCCATGAGACCCCCCCCCACCTCTGAGTGGTTAATACTACATTATAGTCGAATATGGAGGGGGACTGCGATAAACTAAAGGAATTTTTGAATATGAATTCAAAGAATTTTGGAACAAGAAAATTAAGAAATTTAAAGTCGAGTGTGGCACCACTAAATATTTATTAAGGTAATTATGTATTTTATCCCACTCAGTCATTTTACATACCAAAATACATTTTTCTAGTAGTATTTGATGTGATTTGTTCAAATATGACCTCCATTTCCGTCGGAAATGAGATCCAAGAAAGTTATAGTACTTTGAAGTTTGGCTCATTTTCAAGGGAAATGGAAGTCAAAATCTAAGCAAAACACATCAAATATTACTAGGAAAATGTATTTTGGTATTAATTAACCTAACCTTACCTAACCTAACCTAACCCTGGCTAAACGAGCCTAACCCTGGCTAAACGATCCTAACCCTGGCTAAACGAGCTCTCGTCTGTATCCACCACCTAATCCATAATAAGGTAATACTCTAGGCTCGTTTAGCCAGGGTTAGGCTCGTTTAGCCAGGTTAGGTCGTTTAGCCACGGTTAGGTTAGGTAAGGTTAGTTAGGTTAGGTTAGGTTAATTAATACCAAAATACATTTTTCTAGTAATATTTGATGTGTTTTGCTTAGATTTTGACTTCCATTTCCCTTGAAAATGAACCAAACTTCAAAGTACTATAACTTTGTTGGATCTCATTTCCGACGGAAATGGAGGTCATATTTGAACAAATCACATCAAATACTACTAGAAAAATGTATTTTGGTATGTAAAATGACTGAGTGGGATAAAATACATAATAACCTTTATTAATTCTGATAAGTTTTGGTCAGTAACGTTTTTTTAATATAGGTAACAATTTCCGAGGGTAAGACTTAAGATTCAGATACTTTTAAAATTTACTGTATAATTTTGGACCACCCTAAATTTTATATATATATATATATATATATATATATATATATATATATATGTGTGTGTGCTACTGTAGTATGCGGTCTACTTACGATTGGTTAGGTTTAATCATGATATTTTCGTTAAAACTAACGAAAATATCATGACTAAACCTAATCAATCGTCAAGGGCGATTGACAATGGGATGTAAACAAACAATTAGTAAACAAGATAAGAAGCTATAATTAAAAGGTAGACCGCCGAATCGTAGGTAGACCGCATACTACAGTAGCACATATATATATATATATATATATATATATATATATATATATATATATATATATATATATATAAATTTTTAATTATTTCATATAGAGTATCATTTAGTAAAATCGGATCACTTGAAGATCAGGGCCCCAAGCCTTCTTTAGTTAGCTTTATAAGGCTAACTATCGAAAATATCACGACGTAACCTAACCAACTGTCAAGGGCGTACAGTTGACCTAACGATTGGTTAGGTTAAGTCGTGATATTTTTGTTAGTTAGCCTTATAAGGCTAACTAAAGAAGGCTGGGGCCCTGATCTTCAGGTGATCCGTAAAATCATCATTCAGAAACCAAAATTACAACTAATAAGAGCCTTCAAATAATCATCAAATACACACAACTACGAAAGCAAGTTAGTAAGTGTTATTTGAAATGACTGCTTAATTGTACAGGTCGGGTTGACTAGTTTCTTTGACTTAAAAGTTGGCAACCCTTGCTTGGGTTTTTCCTCAGTGGAGAAGGCAGTTTACTTTGTCTTCTTTCTCGCAGGAACCCTCAATAATAATTAATTAGTGAAATACCCGAGATTGGTTGTTTGAAACCTTTGCTATATAATATCCATGCAAGCGTTTTAATTCCTTTTCCCGACTGTCCTTTAGTGAGGTACACAGATTATTCTAATTAAAACTAGATTTAGCCTAACGGTTCCAACCTTTTAAATTTGTGCTCAATCACATTTAATGGGTGATGTAGGCCTAAACCTGATAAGCTGTGGCGTAAATATTAATTTTTACGGGAACCAGTTTTTTGACAGTCGAAATTTGTTACAAAGATCATGAGTGGCCGAAACTGGTCACGTGGGAAATAACTAACCAATCTAAAACAACCACCTAACTTCATGTAATCTGTTCTTCGCGAAACTTAACGTTAGCTGTGTGAATTCGACAGAAACTAAATTGCTACTCCTGCCTCCGATTACAATTTATTCCATCCTATACCCGTAAAAGATCACTGTCGAGTGTCACTGTCATATTTTTTACATTGCATTTGATTACTTCCACTTGTACTCTGAAGTAAAGAATCTCTTTAGAGTTTTTACTTCAAAATTGCATCAGCAATAATTGACACCCACACACACACACACACACACATTATATATATATATATATATATATATATATATATATGGTTAACCTTGGTTTAGTTTCCGCCCGAATTGTTCATTATGACAAAGGTCAAGCTTGTCATTCCACCTTAGACCTACAATTTAACATGGAATCCGAACCACGCCCCACCAGCAGCCCAGCGTGTCTTAACCACTAGGCTAACCACGGTCAGGGCTGTGCGGGTCTATCATTTTCGGGTCGGGTCCGGGTCCGGGTCGGACCCGAAAGTTCACTTTCAGGTCCTGTTGGGTCTTTCAGTATATGACCCGGGTCTGGGTCGGGTCCATTATTAAAATGTAATAATTATAATGTGGTATAGGATAGGTAATAAGACTGCTACCGTAGCTACATTAACATGTTTTCTGAAACATAGTAAAACATTATATGGCTATACGGTAGTAGCCTAACCATATACTGTATATTAATTAATCCGATTTTGGAAATGTTTGAAAGTAGGTGTATTAATTGTATTAATATTTAATAGTAACTAGGTATAGTTATACATGCATTGCTAAGGGGCAAAGTACGATGTATGATTGCTCTCTTCAGCCCCCTTATTCTAAATTTTAATTAATTTTGTGAAAACAAATTCTATATTTTTTTGAGTGAACTCAAATGGAAAGGTGATAGCACTTGATCATATCGGACCCGTTGTCCGTTGCAATGGATACAACTTGTGCAGATCCCAAGCCGTACTCGGTTAATTAACACAGACTGAATGGTTTGTTTCAAAACATCTATGAAATTAATTACTTATTACTGATTTAGATTTAAAGTAACATTCTTTTACATATACTGTAATATTGTGCGATATATAATATATATATTTGTGTGAAATGTAAAATAATTTTGTGTGTGAAACGTAAATAATTTTTACCTGTATGCGAGCAGTGAAGTTCCTTGACAGCCAATGTTTTCACTTCAATTTTGTTTTCAAAGTCATATTGGGCTTGAATACCTAAAAATCCTCTATCTAAGCGGCTGCAACAATCTACTTTTAAATGAAACATTTTTTTTTTAAGAAGTATTTTTAACTTATTTTTTTCAGCTATTGCTCTATCGAGAGTCAAAATAGCAAGATTTTTCTGTTCATGTTTATATTCATTGCAGATAGAAATGGTTAACGCAAAATTTTAAATCCAATATCTTCTACAATGCTAAAAGGCCGCCCGTCTATTGTCACCCACGAAATAAGACCATTTTCTAAAGTTTTCTTATGAAGTTGCGGGTGAACTCCAACTTTAATTTGTTTAAAAAAGTTTTTAACACTAGTTTGGCCTACATTCATTCCCTTGGTTTGTATTTGAGTTTTCGAAGTACTGCTAGTGCTAGGTAGGCTTTTATCATGATCCTCAACTTTACGATATATGTCTGGGTGACACGATTTTAGGTGTCGCTTTAGGTTTGTCACATGATTGCCACTATACACTTTTCCACACTTTTCAATTTGGCATGTAGATGTTTTATCAATATTATTATATTTAAAATATTAATTTGTAAGGCTAGTTTTTTTGCTACCACTACCCACCGAAAAAAGACCTTGTAAAGGCATTGCAAATTCAAATAAATAGCAAACGAAGCACTGGAGACCAACCACTGTACACAGTACACAACTCACAAACAATAAAATATATTAGGATTAGGTTATTCTTCCGTCACCGTTAACTCTCCACTTCCAGTGAGTCATTTGGAGGGTGGAGTGATAATTCAATACATTGTTACCAAGTCTAAAGGCGCGCACACAAATTTTGTAAACTAAAAACCCGGCTGTGCGAGTCCTTCACTTTCGGGTCGGGTCTGGGTCTGGGTCAATTTTAAAATTCACTTTCAGGTCCGGGGCCGGGTCTTTTTCCTAATTCACTATCGGGTCCGGGTCTTATCTCACTTTCGGGTTAAACCCGGGTTCGGGTCCGACCTGCCAGCCCTGCCCACGGTACCCATTTGTCTGCCAACCACTTCTTTTTGTGTGTGGAAGGATGAACAGCTGGGTTTGCTGCACGCCGTTTGTCGTCACCGGGAATCGAACCCAGGGCTGATGGATTCGTAGTCAGTGATACTAACCACTCCACCATATATATATACACATTAGTATATATATATGTAAAATAACGCACTGTCGCGACGAAGTATGAAGAAGGAAACCAGTTTTCAGAGGTAAATTTTTATTTCTTAACACCCATACAGTTTCGGCTCCTCGCGAGCCCTCGTCAATTGGTAATACCAATTTGACAAAGTGGTTTCCTTCTCTCTCTCTCTACAGTAATATATATATATATATATATATATATATATATATATATATATATAATTACGCAGTTTCTTCAAGAGAATATTGAGCAACTTTGGTTCTTATAAGTTAAATACGGAAAGTTGTTGGTATACACCTCCAGGCCAATTACGTCAGCAGTGTTTGACTGCAGACCAAAAAAGGGAGTGAACGAAATATCGAATTTCTCGTGTTTTTAATACTTCGTATTTAATTTCGTAATTATCGAATTACTTTGGTTTTCAAATATATGTTAAAGATATTATGGATCACTTTAACATATTGCTTCCCAAAGCATTCGGGAAGCAATATGTTAAAGTGATCCGACATTATCTTACGTCACTAAATGTATTATTTTAATTACTGTACTTAAGTTGAAGTGTACCAACCAGGCCTGAATTGTAGGGTGGTTTCGGGCGTTTTCAAAATTCTTAGTTTGCGCTTTTTTCTATAGCTAAATTGCTCATTTCTTATTTAGTCCCAGAAAATATGTTCCTCGTAAAATTTCCTGTTGATTTAATAGTTTTCATACCCATTACGACTTTCTACATAAATTCCTTCCAATTATAGAAAGTGTCAAACCTGGCCCTAGCAACAGATTAGGCCCTCTTTTTGAGTTGAATTAAATTGAATTGAATAACCTTTATTAATAATAAAATATATCATTCGTTTTACAATTACATAAATAACTGAAGCTCGACTATTTATTTTATTTATTTTTGCCTTTAAGCTTTACTCTTCAAAGCTAATTTCTCACAAATAAGTTGGGCTTCGTATTTCTTAAAAGACATTTCGCGCGACGAATAGGAGAGTTTTTGACATATAAGTTATAACATTAACAAAAATAATAATGAATTATCCCAATTAGAGCAATAACTAAGATACCTACTTGGAAGTATTAAGAAAACGTATCAAAGCTAGTTAAAAGACTAGGTTCATATGGTAGGCCCAAGCCCTATATTAAGCCTACCGCATTATCAGTATTTAAGGTACGTTAGGTTTTATTATCTTTGGTTGGAAGGGTTAATTAAATATTCAATTTTAACCTCATAGCTCTTAATTGTAATGTGAGGCGTACCGTCAGGATTACTTTGGTCAGAGAAATGTCAGGGGATGGGTAAATATACAATATATAAAAATTAGTTGAGAAAAGGTTGCAGAGCTTCATAATTGTGTTCGCTCTATTGGAATAGAGCGAACACAATTATGAAGCTCTGCAACCTTTTCTCAACTAATTTTTATATATTGTATATTTACCCATCCCCTGACATTTCTCTGACCAAAGTATCCTGACGGTACGCCTAGCTATAATCTCTATAACCCAAGGCTTACATTAGGCCTACGATATATATACAGTAATATTATATTATATATATATGTGTGTGTGTGTGTGTGTTTCTTTACTACCGAATAGACTCTATTCAGTAGTAAAGAAACACACACACACACACACATATATAAATATAATATATTACTGTATATATATCGTAGGCCTATGTAAGCCTTGGGTTATAGAGATTATAGCTAGATTCTAGGCCTACCTATTATACCTAGGCATAGACGTATGAGGCGGGGGGTCTAGGGTAACGGTTTATCTAATTTTCTAAATTGTAATATTTTTTTTTATAAAAAAGGTTTAATATGTTACTCATACTCTCACCTTTCTGTTATTTTATGCTACACATAGTGCTTATGCGGAAATCAGGGCACCCTCAAAATTTTCAGGGCAAATTTTTTCCGCCCCCCCCCCCCCCACCCCCCACCCCCGCTAGTAAAGTGCCATCCCATACGCCTATGGGCATTAGGGTGTGTCGCTTTTGGACTTTTTTGAAAAGTTATGGTACTTACCTCTTATATTGTGACAAATTGACCAAAAACCATGAATAAACCCAAAAAAAAGACACTCGGGTAATATTTAGGGTCCCCGCCGCCCATTTGAAAAATAAGCCCCCTATTCACAAAAAATGGTGATTTTTTGATATTTTTGGTCATAGTTTCCTTACTAATCATCGTATTTCAAAACTTTGCTACCAAATTGTAGAGAATAATAATGCGCTTCAATCTGACTAGTTTTTATTAACCTTTGAGTTAAATTTATTAATTTTTTTATCTCTGGTCATTTTGATGCATTTTCTAAGAGAAAAATGCTAGTTTTATATCTTTGGAAGATCTGAACTGCAATAAAATATTATCTTATATACTTTGGATGTCACTGCCATCCATATAGAGCATCATCCCAATGCAACTCTGCGGCGATGGGCTTTGAAAATATAAATCAAAAAAGCAGATGGGCTTAAATGAGCAACACTTTTTTGATTTAGAGATTCGAAGTGGGAACAACTTTGCACATATTTAGTAGATTAAAATTAGTAAATTTTGAAAAAAAAAAAAAAAAATGACAACTGTAGACAAATTTTTATTAATCTAAAAAAATATGCAAAGCCCCATCGTTTTTTTTATTATTTTTTATTATGAAATACAAACACAAAACAATTTTAATCAAATAGAAACAAAGTGCTATTCTTGAAATTATAATGAAAAATTGTAAATGAAATGAAATTATAAATGGAAAGAAATTACAAATTCAAGAGACCTTGTTTGGAAAACTTTGAGAAAACACGCCTGTTTTCCTCTACAACTTGAAGCAATGCCTGAAATTCACCTTCATCCCTACATGAGCCATGAAAATCCTGCAAAAGTTTGATACCCCTTTCTGCAGTGTCATTAACAACCTTAGTTGAAGAGAAGTATTCTCTTCATCCGTTGAAAATCATTGTTGCTGTCCCACGTTACAGATGGAGTTCTTATCCAATCTCTCGTTGAATCAAGGACTTTGAATACAAACCATGAGTTTGGACCAACTAATTGCTGAATTTTAATTCTTTCTTTAAGGATGGGAAATATCGGCTTACCCTGTTTGAATTCTGGTGGTTGATTGAAAGAGGAAAGTTTTTTGGCCACCTTGTCCTTTTCACTATGAGATAAATCTCCAAAGAGACAGAGGGTTACAAGTTCTTCAGATAGGTGCCAGTAATGACCTTTTAGAGTGTTGAGGGCAGCTTCCGCTACTTCCATGTCAATCTTTTTGTACTGAACTAATTCGTTGTATAGGAGGTCATCATTTTCAGGAGCCTCAAGTGCAGGGGTGTGGAGCCGGAGCCGGAGCCGGTGGAGTGGTGGTTTTTGGGTGGAGCCGGAGTCGGAGTCGGAGCCATTAAAAAACGCCGGCTCCATGGCTCCAGTTACCTTGCCCATTCATAATAAACCTAATGCAACTTTATCTTACCTAACCCAACTTTAGTACTTACTTAACTTAATATATAGTTTTTATTAAAAATACATATTTATTTTTTTCAGAAACGTCAATATTTGTAATATAATTATTAATTATAGCTCCAAAATCTATATCATTAACTAAACTAAGACTAAACAATAAGCATTTATCATTTATACATAAATAAATTTTTTTAAGCCCTCAATAATGAATAAACTTAAAGGATCTAGAGAAAAGTCTATTGTATTCGAATATTTTACTACCACTGAAGATGATAAATACTGTTTGCACTTGCGAAGTGACTGATGCTGGTGGAAATATTTTACATGTGGAGCAAAAATTAGTACACCTTCAAACAAAACCAACAAGAGCAATGTTTCAACAAGAGCATTCAATTTGAGGCGTCACATAAGTCGTAACCATCCTGAAGTGTTCAAGATTATAGAAGAGAATGAAAAGAGGCAAATACTTAAATCTGCCAGTACTTCTAGTCAAGTAAGTCAACCAAATCTTACTAAATATTTTGTTAGTCAAACAGTCACTGTGTCCATGACAGCAGATCAGTTCAAGAATCACATTATTGAGTAAAGAATTCTTTACCTCTGCCTGTCTTTTGTAAGCCAGCCATGCTTGGTTTATTAGGAGGAATGGCTCAAAAAATCAAAGTTGGTTTAGATAGAAATAGTATTCGACGTTTGGTAATAGAAAAAGCAAACGAAGAAAAATGCGCTTTAAAAAATAATTTACAAGGACGGTTTGTATTTTTAAAAATGGATAGTTGCACACGTTTAAGAACAAACTACTTTGCAATCAATGTTAGATTTGTTGATGGCAACAATAAAACCATTACCCGTACATTAGCAGTACGGGATACGCAAGCCCAACATACAAGCGAGTACCTTCATGGGCTCGTGAAAGATGTTCTACAAGAGTATGAAATAGAAAAAGAGCGTGTATTGTGTATTGTAACTGATAATGCCTCCAACATGATCAAGACCATTGAGAAGTTAAATGAAGACCAAGAGAGAGATGAGGAAAATGATATAGAAACAGTTGATTCAAATGCTGAGACCCCAGAACTGGAACCTGATGATGCAGCAGAACTTGATTTAAATAATATCATGGATGAAATTTCAAGCCTCTCAAGAGTCCATCATATGCGTTGTGGTGTTCATACTTTACAGCTAGCCATTCATGATGGCTTAGCGGATAAACACGCAGCCATTTTTATAAGCAAAGTGAGAAGTGAGGCAGGTTGCAGTAGCTGCGAGAAAACCAAAGATCCAAGAAATAATTAAACGACGTGCTGGAAAAGTAACAATTTTAGATCAAGCTACTAGGTGGGGTAGCACATATATGATGATAGAGCGCTTATTAGAACTAAAACCCGTACTTATTGACATGGTGAATCCAGAAGTTACACTATCAGAAGTAATGTGGGACCAAGTGAAGAAACTTAAAAGTTTGCTTTACCAACCATATATCACTACAAAGACAATTCAAGGCGAAGACTTGACTTCTGGCCAGTTTTTCAAGGACTGGAAGTCTCTGATCTACTGCCTTTCTAAGACAGGGGGTACCATAGCTGAAGGTATCAAGACCTCCATGGAAGCGAGAGAAAATCGTTTACTGGAAAATGATGTAATGTTAGCTGGCGTTTATCTTGATCCTAAGTACAGATGTTTATTAACGGATGAACAACAAAGCAAAGCAATGAATGCTGTATGTGATATAGCAGTTAGAATGAGAAAGTCTCAAGAATGTCCAGAACAGGAAAATGAAAACATTCCATCATCATCAGTAGTATAGCCGCAAAAGGGGAGGGTGCAAGAATGTTGCAAGTTATTATGTAATGTTGCAAAGGGGTGGGGTTGTTGCAAAGGGGGTGGGGTTGTTGTGAAGGGGGTGGGGGTTGTTGCAAAGGGGGGAGGGGGGTTGCAAAAAAAGGGAAAAAAAAATACCACAAAGGGGGGATGCTGCAGGTGCAACAAGGAAAACTTGGAGGCGGCGTTATCCCCCAAGAGAAAGAAGGAGGAGAGAAAGGAGGAGGAGAGGTGTTCACCTGGCAGGAGCCAAGTGCACATTAAGACCAGCCGAGTAGGCGTTGTTTTATAGGCTCCTAATCAGCCAGTTGGCGTAAATGGCTTGAGTTGCCAGATAGCGCCATGTATTCTCTAATCGAAGACTGAGTTGCCAGATACCATTGTATACATTATTATAGACTCCTAATCAGCCAGTTGGCTGTAAATGGCTTGAGTTGCCAGATACCGCAATACCATTGTATACATTATTATAGACTCCTAATCAGCCAGTTGGCTGTAAATGGCTTGAGTTGCCAGATACCGCAATACCATTGTACACATTATTATATACGCCTAATCAGCCAGTTGGCTGTAAATGGCTTGAGTTGCCATATAGCGCCATGTATTCTCTAATCGAAGACTGAGTTGCCAGATACCATTGTATACATTATTATAGACTCCTAATCAGCCAGTTGGCTTAGAAGGCGTAAATGTTGCCAGATACCGCAATACCACTGTATACATTATTATATTTCTTAAAAGAATACCGGTAGTAGGTTTAGAAGGCGTAACAATTAAGTAAAACAACATTGCATCATTCTGTTTATTATAAATATATAGAAAATAAATATACATTTCAATTGAGGAATATGCATATAACAGTACAGGAAATATATACACACAATTATGGATATATATAAAATAAAATATACATTTCAAATAAATATACACTTCAATAGAAATATGTACATAACAGTACAGGAGAAATATCACGCAAAATATATATATAAACACAAATCAATAGAAATATGCGTATAATCAGTACAGGAGAAATGTCAAGCAAATATATATATAAATACAATTCACTTTTTTTCAAAATACTAAACTCGGTCTTAATCGAGTTTACAATTACATCATTATTGCTCTGCATTACGCAGTATATGCGGCTTAATAATATTTCACCGCTTAAAGTATAGGGAAACCTGTACTCGATATGAAGGGCTTTCATATCGTTCAGTACTATTTTTGTTCCCACTTTACAACCGGTTGGTAAGTCATCTTTAAATACGTCTAGAATACAATCAAAAGCACGCACAAAGACTTCATCGTTAGCTACATTATTAAACACAAGTTTATAAACACGCTTTTCCAATCGAGGGTTTATTTCTACCGACTCGAGCTTTTCAATCGTGAACTCACTCAACATAGCGGCAGTTGAAATAATCTTCTAAATCGTTACGACAACTGCGCGTTATATAAAGAAATAGTTCTTCAGGGTGAACGGTGTAGGTGAGCTCAGCCTTGTACCGATCAATTGCTTTGTACCAAAGTTCATGGTATTTCAAAGAGTCTAAACTTTTAAATAAACGTCCAGCTCTAGACCATTCTCACCAGCCCTACACTCGGTAAACCCATCGAGCAGAGCGGTGTAGGCGTATTCAAGTACTGTATCAAAATAAAGCATGTCCGTAACACGCGCGTCTAATATAGGTTTCAGTTTACAGAATCCGACGATTTCAAACATTCTGTCGAGGATGAAACGGTTTCGCGTAGGAATAAGAGCGTTATTATCAGAAGCATTCTTCCACATCAGCCTTATATCAATGCACGGCCGATCGTTATTTATACACAACGTACATACAACGGCGTATGAGGGTGCGTCACTAATCTGCTCTCTTCTTGTACCTACGTTAGCAGGTATTTTATAACGATCTTCACTCCACTTCTCAACTATCACAAAGATTCTATTCATCTCCTCGATACTTAAATAAACCCGTTTGTTTGTCGGTCTACATTCCGTTTCCAGTACATAGCTAATGGTACCAGAATTACGCCTGAACACGCGCAACGATTTCGTCACGGACACATCGTACGAGGCGTTGAGAATGCTGCTCAAAGGAAGTTCCATCGTATTCGAGGAGCGCACGTCCACTCGGCTCAAGCTCTGAGATAACTATGAGCCGTGTGAGGCACGCAGGTAGGCAGGAATGGTTCGACGGGCGGCTGACTCGATGATACGTGAATGGGCTTGTTCGTATGACCGCGAGTCGAATTGTTGTACCGGTACAAGAATATCACTACCAGCCTACGCACCAGACAGTTTGGATAAGAACTAGGAACATTTTATGTTTTACTAAACATCTCCACACCGGCGCACTATTTGAGAGGAACATATGTTCATATTTTTCCTTTCTGCCCATCAAACAATACTCGTCTCTAAACTCTGTTAAAAATTCACGCAGGGCACTAGCCACAACCTCACTACGAACCTCATCATGATATACGTTAATATAGTGATAAAAATACTTAAGATTGTCCATGATCACGAGATTCACATTTTCAATCGTAGGGTATGAGTAATCGACATGGTGTAGCATGACGTAATACGCTTGTCACACCACCCATCAGCAAGACTCATTATCCATACCTGCTGCTTCTCTTCTGCACGCGTTGTTTCTTTTACTTCACGGTGTATGTGAGACTTTATAAAGTTTAGCTCTGCAGTATACTTCAGCACATCGTCTGTGCAACGAAAGCCTTCAACGGTCTCACCAGAACATCCGTAGAGTATTTGTACATCTTGGAACTTCGCACAATCCAATGTGTTTTTAAAAGAGGCATAGGAGGGAGGAATAGGAAGTTTTTTCGGTATCCACCACATCCTGGCACTTTACTGAATACCATTTCGTGAACGTTGTACAAGCAATATTAAAGGTAGCCATTTGAATACACGTCTGATCTGAATACACGTCTGATCTCTCGGGCTTACTGCGGTCGACTGACCACGCAGGGATTCCCAGATAGTAGCATGACTCACGGTCTTACAGTGGGCGGAGCTTAGAACTTTTACCTGCACACACACACACACACACACACACACACACACAGAAAGGAGAAAGTGAAACGCTATTTGAAACATGATTTATTTAATAAACGAGATATTCAAGTTATATATATTTTACAAATACGATTTAATAAACGAGATATTCAAGTTATATATATATATATTTACAAATAGATACGATTATATACAAGACGTGTGAGTTAGAAGCATCATTGGTATCCAAAGGGTACGGTATCATAGGTACCAGGTAACTGGTAACGTTTCCTATAGGTGTTACGGCACACCATCGTACCCCTAAGTTCCTTCACGCCCCCCAGCTTCTGCGCCCGAAAATTGTGGGTGCCTACAATTAGTTGGGGAGGTTGTTCATCATCGTCCAAACATACTAGATCCTTCAACGACTCAAAGTTAACAACCTCCCGATTCGCATGGTTGAGCGTAATACCCTTTGCCTTCACGATATATTTCATTTTCTCCCCCACCCTGACCCGTACCCCATAAGTCTTAGGGTCCTGTTGAGGCAAAAGAGTCGGCGTATGCGTTGTCCCCATACTCATCCTTGATCTCATCAGTGAGCTCGCCGAGGAACTCCCCAATAGTGGGCATGTATTCACCCTCCCTCTCTGTGAATATCACGCTATCTGTATCGGCATACAATACTCTCCGCCCAAGAGAATGCAATAGACCCCAAAGTTTTATACGGGCGTAGGCTGTTATGAAGCTGGCCACAGGTATGTTTGTAACCCTTGAGGTATCTGTGGCAAATTCAGTGTTGTTGTACTTTATTACGTAAGTATTACCTACATTTACGATCTCCATGACCTCTTTATCGGGGGCATTGGCATAATCCCAGACATCGCTATAACTTTGTGCCAAATGAATGCTCCCTCTGCCGGTATTCTGCGCAAATTTTCCCCATAGACTGTTTAGACACAACTTTGCACTAAAGCGCTTGTCAGGATTCTTTACAATTTGGACACGATCAAGTTGTATACCTTCGCGGTCGCGGTAACGTTGAATATAGGCAGACTTTTCATCTTCGGTATCAACTCCTCGCGGATACCCTGATGCCTCAACCTTATCCTTCAAAAAGGTGTTTATATATGGTGTGAAAAGGTTGGGTAGCTTCTGAAACCTCCACACCTCATGTATCTTCAGTATTCTATAACCATGGCGCACGGCTAGGGCCAACTCAGGACTTGTATATACGCCTCTGATCTTACGCTGGTGGGGTATATGGTTACATTCGCCGTTATCCTCTTCCGCGCACTTCACGCACAGGGGAAACATGAGCTTGTCGTCGATAACGACAGGTAAGATCGGCATCCATAAATTGCGTGGGGGGAGTACGTCTACGAAAGAGAGCCCAAAGTAACGATCATTCAAATTTTTTGAAAATTCATTGATGGAGGGTAGGCTAGGTCCCACCAGTTTCTCAGGAGCGCCCACGGGGTACGGATTGCTCTTCATCACGTATGGGTATAAAGAACAGAAATCGTAGTAATGGAGCTTCACGCCCTCCGTAGGTGGGAAGTATAGTCTGAAAGGATTTGTACGTCCTCCAAACAAGCTATCGCCACATTGAGAGGATCCAGCACCATTGAACGCTTGATCGTTTTTATTTCCTCACGGTACACCTCGTCTGTCTCCATCCGTGCATCATATTCATGCTCCCACAAGACTTTGTGAGTGAACTGTGATCCTATAAGTTGATCGCGGGTGCGGGTCGATGCAAGACAGTCGGCAGGAGACCTACCGTGAATATCTCCGGTGATTCCGCACTCAGGACGGGGGCATCCATGCCACCAGCAACCGTTAAAGGAGTACACAGTCTTCACACCAGTGACACGGTTTTCACTTAACCCATCAACCTGAAAAACACGTCCATTAATCTTAATGGGTACTTCACCCGTGTTGCGGGCGTGCTTTATGTATACACCTGTCTGTTGCTGTAGGTGTATGAGCCAGTAAATAGCCTTGTGCCCGTAACTGCGGGGATTGTTTCGGTGAATAATGGCTAAGGTGTCTTTCGGCATGAAGTTATTCTTGAACACCGTATCTTTAAATTGTACATTGCCTCTTATCTGCATCTGTATTAATTTGTTGCCTCTTTTCAATGGATCACCTGTAAATATCTCAGAGGATTCGTGTTCAAGCAACTCCTTATAAAGGAACTGCGTGTCAAACTTTGCCCCGTTATGGGCGAGAATATACACAGTCTTTTTTTTTAACTTGTCGGCTAACTTGACAATATAGGACACAAATAGTTTCACAGGACTATCGCTGACATTCGTTTTAAAAACGTTTGTCCCTTTACCACATTTGGGGCACTCGTCACATTCGATATCCATACACTCATCACAGATAGTCTGGCTCACAAGTAAATGTGGAATTACCTCTTTGGTTTCAGCGTTCGTATATGTTTCTATATCGTAGTATACAGTTATACAAGGGTTATTTTTAGGCTTAGCATCTTTCATATAACATACATGCTTTACTCCATCCGCCTTATATTCCTCCTGGCATGTAGGACAGTGAATTACGTCACACTTGTGCTTAAATTTTCCCCAATTATCCATTGTGTGAAACATACCACATTCACAGATTCTCATTTTCCTGCACGTGCCAATTGATTTATGGAAATCAAAACAGCTATTATTGAAAAATGTGCGTCTACACACATCACAGTCTCTCTTCTCAGCTTCAACTACACGGCTTTCACATTTGGTGCTTTTACACTGATCACATACCATGTGACATTCTTTACAATGTCTCACTATATCATCCGCAAACTCGAGGCACCCCTTACACAAATCATGATGTCTCCCATATTTTCGACTTTTGTCATAACTCGTGTAAAGCCACCTTATATTACGGATGGGGAGATACGTTGTCCCTGACAATCCTAAAATAAGTAGGGGCCTTGTACGATCTCTCACACAGCTTTTAAAATCATACACAGTCCTACGACGATCATCCAACCCAAATACAACTATGCGGACATTCATTTCCTGTTCTACCCTTCTCAGCTCTTCAGGACCCATATTACAGTCAAATTCAAGTTCACAGTCTACAGCTAGTTTACGGGCACGCTCCACGACTGTAGGCAACCAAATTTTTGAGTTCGTATATTTTGTACAGTAAACATACGTGCTAAGAGTACTGCTATAAAGCCGCAACCACGATCGACGTTTATATGCCGTCTATAAATAGCTTGAGAATTGAGGTTAAGAGTATACGGTATGGCACTATGACCCGCAACACGGTATACATGGTCAATATTTACCGTGAAGTTGTCCATATTGAAGGCTATACTACTTTGGGCGGCTTGCATTATACGTCCTAATATATATTCTACATCTTCAGCCGCCAAACGTCTAAATGGCACTATCACCCAATAATCGTCTACATCACCGTCATCTGACCCGAATCCAAAGGACAGACTCGCTGTACTTCACGCTCGTCGCGATTCTGAAGAGCAAACTCTATAATACGCTTTACAACCCGGCGTAGTCCGCGCTCAATACCATTGCTATACATGACTCTAGGGTCGACCCTGACTCTATACGATTTCTAGTCAAGGCTGGGGTAGGGGCTGCGGAGCGCACCAATTCGAGCGTTATATCTTCCTCAACAGAACGGGGGGCGGCGGAGAATTAGGGGGTAATTAGCGGAAGGTGCTGCTGATGGGGGCCTGTTGCGTAGGAGGTTGATGGTTGGGGCTCTATTATGTAGACTTAACAGAACGGGGGGCGGCGGATGAATAAGGGGATATATAGGTGCTGCTGGGGGGCTTGTGCGTAAGAGGTTGAGGGTTGGGGATCTATTACCGCTGCAACAGGCGCGTATTTCGGTCGCTTTATACCTGACGCGGGGTTTCATACCTCCGCTTTGGACGTGTTACCGGTATCGCTGGTGAGGGTTCAGGGGAGGAGATCACAACTACACTGTCGTCGAGGTCATCCGTAATGATGGGCTGCTCTAACTCATCGTCATTCACGGTTGTGGGAGAAAGAAATATAAGGAACAGCACTCAAAATTTGTAATATTTTGTAAATGACCACTTAGGAGTGTGACGTGTTAGAAATGGACTCTGTGGAAAAATTCAGATTCACGAGCCCATCCACATGTATTATATCTGGACCTACAGGATGTGGTAAAACTGTGTTTATGCTTAAAATCATTAAAGAAAAAGGGGGAGATGTTCTCGAAATTTGTGCATAAAGTTATATGGTGCTATTCGACGTATCAATCAGTGTTCAACGAGTACCAAGATGATTTTGTTCACAAAGGCGTATATGACGTTAATTCGTTAAAGGGAAATGAACATACAATCATTGTAATTGACGATCTCATGTTGGAGATGGATAAAACGTTTGCCGAGACATTTACAGTATTCTCCCACCATCTTAACATAAGCGTGTTCTTCATCAATCAGAATCTATTTTTCAAAAATAGATACATGCGCGATGTGTCGTTAAATACACAATATCTAGTCTATTCGCGCAACGTAGAGATGTATCACAAATTGGGGTATTAGCCAATCAAATGTTCCCGAATCAGCGAAGGAGTTTTGGAAGTTTATAAAGAAGCTACAAGCACGCGTTACGGATATTTGCTTTGCGACTTCATCCGCGAAACACGTTTAGAGTGCTTCTGCGAACGAATATATTCCAAACGAGCCTGAAACGGTGTATATTCCAGAATGACAGAGACTAAAGAAATACCGTGAATTAATAAAAATCTATCATCGACTGCCTCGGCAATGCAGCAGATGTTTATTAAAAATATCGATGCCGACTTTTTAAAATGCATCTGTGAAATCTGTCTTAACGTTATAAATTGCAATGTATCAATGAAAACCCATCAGAAGGCTCGCCTACGCGCTACAAGAACATAATACGTGCACTCGCTCGTAAAAGCCAAACTGTAGCGAAGAAAAACGAATATTGTACAAACAGGAGGGTCATTTCTCCCATCTATTTTCAGTTTGGGTCCTTTACTGACTAGATTAATATAATGAAGAAAGTGGTAGTGATTCCCACGAGGTGTACGCCTCACTGCAAAGGAATCCAGGACACGTATCTAGATCCCGTAAAAGCAGACTTAAAAGAATGGAAAGCGAATTGTTAGCCCTATTAAACAGTGAAAAAACACCTGATGAGAAAAGAATCTTATACAAGAAGCTCTGCAGAAATTTCTTCACGAGTACGAAAATTATAAGAGCCCTACAGAGATTCCTGTGGTATTAGGCACAGCACGGGGGACGATGGCGACATAGGATCTGTGCCCGACGACACAGCTGACCAACCAAAAGATTAGCCACACAACATATCGAACATGTAAAAAAATACCCTCCCACTTACATTGAGGAGTAAAGGCTTAAGTCTTTATAATCTATTGAATGAGGATCCCGCCATACAATGGACCGATACAGGCGAGATCATTGTGGTAGGATCAAAGGTACAGGGATCGAATATCGTAGACATTGTCATGATCTGGTGAGAAAGTGGATAGGCCATCACCATCAGGATGGAAGCATATTAAAGAAAGACTACAACAAATAAATGTCCCTAAAACGTTGATAGGAAATCTGAACAGGTTAAAAGACTTGAACATGCAACGCCTGTGACACAATTGAAGGCGCCGTCACCCCGGCGGTAACACCTTTGAAGAGGAGCAAGAAGAGGTTAAACCAACCTACCCACGTGCCTCTAAAATACGCAAATGGCTAACGTATTAATAAACGCTATTATGACATTTCTACCCATCCTCTTACGGCGGCGTAGATAGACTGTACAGAAGTGTTTACGGAGTAGGAAAAAAAGATGTTGAAAGATTTTTGAGGGAGCAGGACGCTTATACGCTTCATAAAGCCTGTGAGAAAAAGGTTTAAAACAGCCAAGACAACGGCTTCCTCGATTGATTCTATTTGGCAAGCAGATTTAACAGACATGCAAAGATATTCTGTGTATAACGATGGTTACCGCTACATTCTATTCATAATAGACGTGTTCTCTAGATATCTGTGGCTAGTTCCTCTGAAAATAAATCACCTGAAACAGTTGCTAAAGCCACCAAAACGCTAATGTTAAAAGAAACAGGTTCCTGGCTATTTTGTACGGATATGGGAAGGAATTTATAGGCCGTGCTTTTCAGAATATGTTGACAGATTTTAATATCAGCTATTACACAACCAATTTCTATACATAAGGCTTCTTTAGCTGAAAGAGTTCAGCGCACCATAAAGGAACACAGGCACCGTTATTTTACACATAAAAACACACAGATTTCTAGACATTCTGAAATCATTGGCATCATCCTACAACCGCTCACACCATCGCACGATTGGGGCAACACCTAACGAAGTTTTAGAAAGAGGTACGCTCCCGAGAAGAGATGGATCACCACCACCACCACACTCTGCGCGCTTCAAAATCAATGATTATGTAAGGCTGTCGCGTTCGGGGAATAAATTCGCAAAGGGTTTGAGCAAGGATGGACACGCGAGATTTTAAAGTTAGGGCTGTGAGACCTAAAGGTGAGATAATGATGTATTACATTGAAGATTTGAATGGAGAAGAAATCTCAGGAGGCTTTACCGCGAGGAATTGCAGAAAGTTGCGTTTAATTTAGAAAAAAATGTGTTTAAAATTGAGAAAATTTTAGGAAGCAAAGGTTCAGGAAGGAGAAAAAAATGTACCTGGTGAAATGGCTAGGTACCCAGAAAGCTTCAACACCTATATAAAAGCTGATGCATAATGAAGCTTAAATAGTATGCAACATGGCTCCTAACCATTTCTACGTCACACTCCCGTCCTCCTCGTCCCTGTCTGTACACCCTAACAACACACTAGCCAACTTTGTAACAGAACTCCATGGGCACATTGAATTGGGTCGTGATTCGTATGAGGTGGGGATATGCGAAATTCAGCTGGACACCGTCTTTTTAAATATGAACATAAAGAAACCGTTTTTACGATTCTTAGAGACATTGACGAGTGTGAAAAAGCTGGGGTAGCTATGGAGAAACTATGCGCATCGCTCGGACTAAGATTGCACGGTATTACAGTACAGAAGTAAGACTAGGGCCAGGGTCAATATGTGCGAAAAAATGCTCTGTATGAATTGGTCCACAATTAACCCACCCCTTATATCTCCAGTCTAACTATAGAGTAGATCAAGTCTAGCCTAGAGGGGTCAGCCTAGAGATTCCGGAAATGGTCCAGAGCGGGCAGATAAATTGAGGTCCACAGTAGGATTCCTCACAAGAATTAGGTTAGGGCAATCTACCTTCACCTTTGTTAAGCTATGAGTTGATGCTGGGTCTTAGGCCACAATGTAGGCCTAACTTGTCTGACCCAGCTTAATTTAATGTAATTAACTGTTTGGTGTAAAAACTCAATTAGTCACTTACTTTTAGTTATTACAGTCTCTCCCTTCTCCGGTATGTTTTCGAGAGCGCACTTTGCTGGTACGTCCTCTCGCCCCGTTCTTCGTTTTCGTTCCCCTTTGTTCTCCTCTTCGCGGGGCTTCTCGTACCAGCGTTGTCTTGGTTTATTCCTCGGTTGGTTGAGCGGTAATGTATCTCCATTACCGAGCACGCTCCTCCCACACAGTATATAAATACTAGTGTGGAGAATAACTCTGGTGAGCAACCAATTGGTTTCATCCACCCAGTTATTGACATAAAAGGAATTTAATAATTGTTAGATTAACTACCTACCTACTCAGTGAACCATTTTCGTTACCTCCCAACTACCCACTCATCAGTTTTCCATATACTGGGGGCCCCGGGAGATAAAAATTTTGGTGTCATTGTCACCAATTTTTTGTCTGAGTGTAGACTAGCTAACTATTTAACTGTAAATGCCTGTTAATCTGATTAACAGTGCCTATCCTCACCTTCTCATGGAGAAGGTGTAGCATTTAATTAGAAGAGAAAATATACATCCATAGGATGAAACTGTCTATGGTCTTTACCATAAGAAAAGAAAAATGAAAGTTAGAAGATAAAATTACAATTCCCCAGCATCTATTTTTTGTTGTAAAAATAGTCGCGCCTTTAATGCTGTTTGTCGCTGAGGTCTTGTGTCTGTCAATGTTGTAGTAGGATGCGTTACCACTCCTACTGTCAAAGGAATAGTTACTGGAAGTTCAGTGTCTCCAGTTGTTACTGTCAGTGGAGAAGGTTCTCCAAAGTCCATTGTTTTGGGTCCAGACTCTAAAGGGTACAAAAGAGAAATGTCTCTTGTTGTGTCACCCGTTGAAGTCCTTAATTTGACCACTCTTGTTACCCCGTCTGCCCCTGGTCTGAGTTCTGAAACTCTAGCCAGAGGCCAGTATTGTCTTGGAGTACTGTCATGTATGAGAACAAGGTCCCCTACCTTAATTGTGTCAGACCAATCCTTCTTAGTCATTTGTTTATGTCTCTCCCTTAGACCCATCAAGTACTCAGTTTTCCACTGTTTAATGAAATGAGCTTTAACTCTAGTTAAATGTTGTAACTTAGTCTGGAGCTCATCATGTCGTTGAGTCCAGTTTGGGTCTTCTGAAGAGTCTATATTGTAGTCCGGCAGGAGACTAACTTGTTCTCCCCGAATCAAATGATTTGGAGTTAATGGTTCGGGTCATTAATGTTGTCACTCACATAAGTGAGTGGTCTATTGTTAATGATGTTCTCAATCTCAGCCAGGAGAGTGAGTAACCAAATAAGTGTATCTGTTTTTTGCCAATTGCTTTCTTCAAGCAATTCTTTACTGTTTGTATATTCCTCTCCCAGATAGAACCATACCAAGGAGAGGCAACCGGAATATACTTCCACTTTATGTTTGAATTTGTATATATAATTGTGTGATTTCATTGCTTAACAAGTCGTGGATGACTTGTTCACCAGCTTTGAAATATGTAGCATTGTCAGTCCAAACTGTCTTGGTACTGAATGTCGTGCACAGAATCTCTTAAAGACAGCAACAAAAGATTCTGCTGTAAGGTCCTCCACAACATCCAAATAAACAGCTCGTGAGGCAGCACATGTAAACAGTACAATGTACATTTTTTGTTCAGTGTCACCCACCCCTACAGTCAATGCTCCTGTATAGTCAATGCCTACAGTCTCAAAGGGTCTGTTGAGAGTAACTCTCTCCTCTGGCAAAGCAGGAGGATTTGGTTTCCTATAGGGCCTAGCATGAATACGCCTACATGTGACACACTCACTCAGGACTGTTTTAACAGTGATCCTTCCCTTGGGTATCCAATAAGTTTTTCTTAATGTAGTTAGTGTCTGTGGTACCCCCATATGATATACATCATTGTGTGTTTTTCTGATGATTAATGTTGTCAAATAGCTAAATCTAGGTAAAAGGATTGGATTTTGCTTTTGTATGACAGTTTTGATTTGTCTAATCTCCCTTTACACCTTAGAAGGCCTTCCTCATCTCTGAACAAGTTTAGATCCACAACTACTGATGGTACAGGTTCTTTTGTTTGTTTCCCATTAGTTAAGAATTCTAACTCTTTATTGTACTCTTTTTGTTGGCTTGGCCTATCCAGTATTGGTTGCAACTTCTGTATAATTATGATTATTTTTATTTAGCTGTTTGTTAATTGTAGCTAAACAGTTGTGAGCAAACCTCAAACAGTAGGCTGTCACCCTGACAAGTTTATTGAAATCAGAATACTTTTCATAATTAGTGATTGGTTCAACCTTTTCATTTGAAAAGATTAAATTTAATGTCAAGTTAACTTGTTCCACAGGCCATTGGTCTGTATTACAGAGCCACTAGGTCCCATAAACCAAGTTTTGTTTGACTTCAACAACTTGTAGGATAAACCTCTGGTCAGAAAGTCTGCTGGATTCTGTTTAGTTGGAACATAGTGAAAGTTTACTTGTAGGCTTTCATTAGCGTCAGCTATTTCTTTTAGCCTATTTCTTACAAAGATATTCTTACTATTAATGCTATCATTCCGTATCCATGCAAGACAAATCTGACTGTCAAGCCAGACGTGGATATTAGTTATGAACACATCATAGTAAGCATCCTTAAGCAATGAAATGGTTTTAATGGCTAATGTAGCAGCCAATAGTTCCAATTGAGGTATGGTTCGGGTAGGTTTGAGAGGTGCAACTTTCCCTTTTGCATAAATTAGATGACTTTCTGTAGGGCTTACAAGATACGCACAGCACCCATAAGCTTGTGTGCTTGCATCAGCAAACACATGAAGCCTCTGGGGCTTATCCCTAAACCCACAGCACCTTTGAATTTTAATGTTCTGCACTTTTGTTAAATCAGTAGCTAACTTCTTCCAAGATTTTTGATTTTCATTTGTTATTGGATCATCCCACCCAACATTTGTCCTCAAATTTCTTGGAGGAGAATCTTTGATTTTATTGTTGAAGGCAGGAATAGACCCATAGGATCAAAAATTTGGAAGCCTCTGATAATATTTGTCTTTTAGTATTTGCTTCCTCATCAAGTTTAAAACCTTTAGTACAGATTGAATCATGACTGTTAGAAGTTGCATCCAAATACCAGTTCATACCTAAAGTTTTAACTCTGTCTGATGGCTCAGTAAGACCATTATCATCTTTTAAAATCTTTTGTTTAAATCCTCATTATTTGAAATCCACTCTAAGTTCAAAGTTACCTTGTTGCATAATGTTTTGAGAGTGTTCATAGACTTCAGATAATTCAGATTTTGTTGTCGTTGAGCCTATTAGATTGTCTACGTAAAAATGTTCCTTAAGGAATTCAATGTTAGAGAGTTATTAAACTGGTTTAAATGATGTTTAATTGTCAATGCTAATAGGCTAGGTGAGCAATTGGCTCCAAACAACACAACATTAAATCTATAGGTTATGAACCCTTTATTCAAATCAAATGGATCCTGAACCATAAGAACCTAAGTTGGTTCTTATCATATTCATTTTAAGATTTATTCTCAAAAATGCCTTCGAAATGTCACTTGTACAGCATATTGTCTAACCTGAACCTCAGTAAGATCTTCACAAGGTCAGAAATGAGATTAGGACCCTCAATCAAGCAATCATTCAAACTGTGTTTATCACTGTCTTTGAGGCTACAATTATATACTACTCTGAGTTTTGTTGTTGGGGCATCTTGTCGATAAACCCCCCTATGGGTTAAATAATGACAACCATCTTTTTTAAAGGGTTATCTGTTACTTCTTCAATGAAGCCTTTCTGTATGTTCTTTGAAGACATCATTATATTTTTACATTATTTTCTTGTTTGAGTTTTTTCATTACTTTATATAAATGTCCTTTAGCTACTTTGAGATTATCTCTTAAAGTTGGACAATTTATTTTCCAAGGTAACTCAATAAAATAACTATTGTCTTTACACTGAATGGTGTCTTCAAATCTTTCTACCATTAACTGATCTTCTGAAGTTTGATGTGTGTCATGTATACCACAGATTCTAGCAACCATAAAGTTTGAATTGCCTCATCCAAAGTTTCATTTGATAATGATGAATTAATGTTCTCAGTTGAGATAATATTATTCAAAGTGTTGCTATTCTTACAGGTGTTATGTAGGACTGAGTTGAGGCACATAGTATTTGTTGGTCATGCACTGTTTTGGTTTAGGTCTAGGTTGTATTCTGATAGGTCACCCAAAGGGGCTATCCCTGATGGAGTCTGAATAGCTATACCATTACCTATCTCTACTATGCCCTTATGAATAAGATTAATATAATCTGCCCCTATTAGCATTTCAATGTTAGCTATTGTGTTGTTAGTGATATGTCTATCAGCTATTTTGTAGTGTTTTTTCAAATGATTTATGGTTTGTTCTAGTTTGGGTATAACCAGTTTGTTTTGTCCTACTTTAGAAATAATAACTGCTTCAATTTTCTTGAATTTACTTTCTAAATGTAGTTCCAGGTCAATTGTCTTATAGCTATTTTTGTCCGAGTTATCCTTAACAAAGGACGCAATATTGAGGTTTTGTTCATTCGGGTTTGGTGTCAAACCCAATTTATTAACTACATTTTTTGAAACAAATGTTTGTTGAGAACAACAGTCTATAAGACATCTCACTGGAGTGGTACTACCCTCACTATTCACTAAGTCCAAAGTAATAGTTGGTAAAAGAATCTCAGTATTTCTTGTTACATTGTTTGAACAAGCAGAATGTCCCATGAAAGTGGCATTTTCTTGATTACCTTTGTTTGGTGGAGGTATCTTTTGAGTTTGAGTACTATTATTTGGACACTTGGTGAATCACACATTGATGAGACATGTCGTAAACTTTTACAAAACTTACACTTGAATCTTAACCTAGATTTACAGTCTTTCTTATAATGTCCCTGGCCAGTACACTTTTTACACAGGTTCAACTGTTCACATCTTTTAACCCTTTGGTTAAAATCTGAATATTTGTCACACCCAGTACTACTGTGTTCATTACTTGCACAAAATTTGCAATATGGTGTGTAAGTTGAGGCAGCAGTTACATTAAAGTTCTGTAATGTAGGTGCTCGTGTTTTGTAGTTGGTCACATTTGATTCTACAGTATCAAGTTTTGTCTGTTTGGCTGTAGCTAGTTGGTCTCTGGGAACAGTCTTTGGTTTATCCATAGTCTGGGTCTTATGTGTTGGAAAATCTCTCAAGTTGTAATTAGTTAGGATATTGGGGAAATGTTGTCTTATTTGTGCTAAATTAGGATAATTTTCTCCCGTCTTTAGAATTAAATTATCTTTAACCCTCGAAGGAAGGCACCTAAGTACTATGCTTTGTATAAGCCAAGATGAAGTTTTAATATCTATCTCATTGCTAACCAGTTGTCCTATAATAGCTTCTAATTTGTATAAAAATTTTCCATATCACTATGGTTATCTTTTATGGGTGCAAATTCAAAAATTTGTTGAGATAATTCATATATAATCACATCTTTATTAACGTAATTACGTTTTAAAAGATCAATAGCTACTTCATATGAATCCCCTACGGCTGGTAAATAGGATATCAGGTTATAGGCTGGGCCTTTAAGGGAACTAAAGTAACTAAACTTTTCAACAGTTGAAATATAAGGTTTATTACCTATTAAATCTCAAATTGTCAATGAAAGATGGGAATTGTACCGTGTCCCCTTCAAATGTTGGTATTTGCAAAATGGGTAACTGAGCCCTCAATTCTTGTGACTCAGGATTTTGCATGCCACTTAAATTTTGTTGAAGGTTAGCCCTACTTTGATTAAAATCAGAATTAGGTTTTTTTGGTGTTAAGTCAGTCAACCGAGACCGTAGTTCCCTTATTTGCTGTTCAATTGAGCTTACCTGATCATCATCATCAGCGTAAAGGTCTATCAATTGTTCTTCAGCCATTTCGGATTCAACTAACTCTGAAATACTCTCATTAATGGCTAATTTCCTTCTTTTTAATTTCTAATTTAATAATTACACACACTATTTTTCTTACCTGGTTGTGTAATATTGTTAAAAGTGTTCACAGCCTTTGTAACAGCTCCCAACTTTGCCCCCCTTTTCTTTTTTAACTTTTTCAATTCTGCACTGTCCATGTCTAAGTCAAAATTGTTTAACTGGGGATCGTAATGAAATAGAGGACAAGAAGAAATTACCAGAGAAGAGAGAGCACAGACAAAACAGTCAAGTTTAAATTTGGTTTAATCCCCCCAAGTACTTATGTGTCACTCAGGTCTAAGCTTATAAGAGAATGAGACTCCTTTAATGTAAATGTTTCCTAGTTAGGCCCTAGGTTGTAGACCTAATTAGGCTTGCTCAGGTTAGGCTTAGGCTAGACTATTTAGCCTAATTCTGCAATTTTTGTTAAGTAAGCTTAAGGTTTGTAAATTCTCCCCACACGCGGACCACCAATGCGAAAAATGCTCTGTATGAATTGGTCCACAATTAACCCACCCCTTATATCTCCAGTCTAACTATAGAGTAGATCAAGTCTAGCCTAGAGGGGTCAGCCTAGAGATTCCGGAAATGGTCCAGAGCGGGTAGATAAATTGAGGTCCACAGTAGGATTCCTCACAAGAATTAGGTTAGGGCAATCTACCTTCACCTTTGTTAAGCTATGAGTTGATGCTGGGTCTTAGGCCACAATGTAGGCCTAACTTGTCTGACCCAGCTTAATTTAATGTAATTAACTGTTTGGTGTAAAAACTCAATTAGTCACTTACTTTTAGTTATTACAGTCTCTCCCTTCTCCGGTTATGTTTTCGAGAGCGCACTTTGCTGGTACGTCCTCTCGCCCCGTTCTTCGTTTTCGTTCCCGCTTTGTTCTCCTCTTCGCGGGGCTTCTCGTACCAGCGTTGTCTTGGTTTATTCCTCGGTTGGTTGAGCGGTAATGTATCTCCACTACCGAGCACGCTCCTCCCACACAGTATATAAATACTAGTGTGGAGAATAACTCTGGTGAGCAACCAATTGGTTTCATCCACCCAGTTATTGACATAAAAGGAATTTAATGATTGTTAGATTAACTACCTACCTACTCAGTGAACCATTTTCGTTACCTCCCAACTACCCACTCATCAGTTTTCCATAATATGGTTCGGCCGAGGATGTTGTGAGAGGCTTAAACGTAAGTTTAAGAAACTCAAACCTTACGAATGATTTAGTATACGAAGTCGTAAACAACCCTGCACATACACTAATCCTAAAATCAAAGACTAACAGACGTCTTAAAGACATAGAAAGTTCAAATTCTAAGCCAATGGCCGCTATAGCGCAGCCTTCCAAAGAGACACATTTCACGAGACACAGCATGACTTGTCCAGATTAATGTATCAATTGAAGATGGAGAAATTGGCTGAAAGGTCCCCAGACATGTGCTATATTTACAGTAATATAGTGGAGCACCAGTTTGTTGGGGATACCCAGGCACGCCTGCTGCGCATTGCTCACATCCCCAACCATAGAGGAAGGAGTTTGAGTATTACATATGACAGACCCCATTATGTGAATGTCGCAACTAATTTAATAACCAATATCACAATATATATAAGAACGATTGAGGGTGAAAACTTCCCATTCGGTAACGGGAGCTTAACAGTGAAGCTACACTTTCGACGCACTGAGTTATAATGGATAGAAAGCCTTTCACCGTCTATCGAGGGATGCGATACCAGCGCGGTAGTGGACTTGGATCCATTTTTTCATCCATACTACGTACGGCTGTTCCTTTGCTGAAGAGGGGTGCCAGATACCTTGGAAGGAAAGCGCTACAATCAGGCCTTAACACTGCAGAAGACATATTGGCCGGGGCTAAACCTAAAGAAGCTCTAAAAAAACATTTAAAGCGTACACGGACGAAATCATCAAAGATGCAAAGAGAAAAATGCGTGGTGGCGGGAAGAAGAAGAGGGCTCCCCGGAAGAAGAAGGGGTCACGTGGTATTAAACGTAAAAGGCTATCAAAAAAGAAGTGCTGTAAGCGAATGAAACCTATGGTTGACCACTTTTTTGACTGATATAAGCTAAGGACATTGATCTCATGAATCATAGTTTGTTTACCACTTGTCGAGAGAGGAGTCACTATTTCGCCATGGCACGCTTCATCCACCCATGTAGTTCACAATGCTGTAAATCGGAGCTGTCCCTTTTTGAGCTCCCGCCAACCCAAGTTTCTATTGAGCACAGTGACTTTATTACAATTAACCCTTTAAACACAATTAGTTCCCCGAGTGCACCTATAGAATTCGTGATACCCAGCTCAGGTCCTTACTTTTTTGATCCAAGCTGTGTGCACATGTACGCTAAGCTACGTATAGCCCATTCTGATGGAACGGTCTGCGATGACAAATATGCTGTATACCCTGAAACAAACTTTCTGCACGCCATATTCAACCAGTGTGACGTATATTTAAATCAGACCAACATATCGGCAGGCACGGGGTACTATCATCTACGAGCCTATTTGGAAAATGTCCTCAACTTTTCCAAAGAAGCGAAGGCTACCTTTTTAAGTGCGGAGGGATATTATCAAACTAAAGATGAAAATAGTATAAAGGACAAATTTAAAAATTCTAAAAAGAAAATATACGAGTGTTTTGGACGGTTGCACACAGATTTCACTTTCCAGGAGAAGTTGCTTGTGAACGGGGTGGATATGAAAATAAAGCTCACCCGCACGAGTCCTGAGATCTGCTTAAATCTGGATGCGAATCAAGAAGAGGGTGCAAAGCCCGTTGTGGTTCACATTATGGACACATACCTCCGCGTACGGCGAGTGAAATTAAGTTCACCAAAACAACTAGAAATTGAGAAAAATTTACTAAACGCTACAGTGAAATATCCTATTAACAGAGTGCAGATCAAACTATATACGGTTCCTGCAGGGTTGGCATCGAAGCAGATAGAAAACATTGCCCTGGGAAATCTTCCTAAAAGGATATTAATCGGCATGCAGGACCACGCTTCGGTGAATGGAAAATATAAAAAGAGTGCCTTTAAATTCGAGAATTTCGGACTTAAAAATATAACTCTATACGTTAATGGCACTGCTTTGGGTGGAACAATGGGTACGGACTATTCATCAGACGCTGTGTTACCTCTTTGTGCCAGAGCCTATAGTAATCTGACCCATATTGCAGGTGATTGTGATGAGCTTGGTAATGGGGTAACGCAGGAAGAATTCATTGATCAATTTAACCTTTATCCGTTTGACATTACACCTGACTTATCTGCTAGCGTAAATACCCATTTAACCCCACAGCAGAGCGGAAACATCTCAGTGCGGCTGGAATTCGCCAAGCCTATAGACGCTCCTATTAGTGTACTAGTATATCTCGAATCGCAAGCCCTAATAGAAGTAGATAGATTTAGAAGCGTTATCACTGACTTTTAAAATGGATGCTAATACACTTCAGAAAGTAATGGAGCGAGTCACACGTTCCAAATTTATCGGCGTGTTTGCGAAGAATGAAACATTGAGTTTGCCAAGTACGCGAGAATGCGGTAGTCTTATTGTGAACACAGACATCATCGGTAATGAAGGGATTCACTGGATCGCTGTCTATTTTAAAAATAGACAGCGCCTGTACTATTTTGATTCACTCGGTACTCAACCCTGGAGTGACCCTATTATTGTAAAATTTCTCGCTCAGTTACATATTCCCGAAGTTGTGTGGACCCCATTTCGCATGCAAGGATATTTTACTAATGTTTGCGGAATGTACTGCGTCTCATTTCTCATGCATATGTCAAATGATAAAGAATTTATAAATTTTTTAAATTTATTTGACCCGTGTCACACTCGCCGAAACGATGAAATGGTATGCAGACAGATAAAAAACCGTTTTCCAATTGTACGTACTCGTTGTATATTATAATGTTTTTGTTCGTATATTTGTAACGATATATTCTGTAGTTGTTTATTGTACTGATTTCTTTCATTTAATAAATTTATGAAAATATATTGTGTCTTCTTATCCCAAAAAGATCGAAAAACACTTACATTATTTCGGTGTGACATTGTTGACTGATCAGTATATCCTCCCTATTCCGAGATTCTTCAAAAGATTGTATAACACGTGTCAAATCCTCATCGGACCTTAAAGGAATAATGCTTTTAAAACATATACAGAGTATACAGACAGATCCCCATTATGTGAAGATATCTTTGGTTCGAGGAATAACATTGAATGCCATAAAAATTTCGATTTTAGCATAATGGGGATAACCAAATAACATTGATTGACATTTTTGGCGAGTATCTATTTGACGAGATACTACAACTCTCCATATATAAATTCTAATTATAGACACTTACATTTCTATGGTAGTCCCTTGCGTCGGATTGTAAGGAGCGTCACTGCAAATATCTTCTACGGTTTGCGTTGAAAATAATTCGCCACGGTCAATCGCATTGAAAAGACTAATTGCGGTTAATGCTGCAGTATCACGTTCTTCATACAATTCCGGGGAGACGTACAGGTCCATGGTGGAGGATGTGTGACATTGTTGACTGTTCAGTATATCCCCCGTATTCCGAGATTCTTCAAAAGATTGTATAACACGTGTCAAATCCTCATCGGACCTTAAAGGAATAATGCTTTTAAAACATATACAGAGTATACAGACAGATCCCCATTATGTGAAGATATCTTTGGTTCGAGGAATAACATTGAATGCCATAAAAATTTCGATTTTAGCATAATGGGGTAACAAAATAACATTGATTGACATTTTTGGCGAGTATCTATTTGACGAGATACTACACCCCATCCATATATATATATATATATATAAATTCTAATTATAGACACTTACATTTCTATGGTAGTCCCTTGCGTCGGATTGTAAGGAGCGTCACTGCACATGTCTTCTACGGTTTGCGTTGTAAATAATTCATCACGGTCAACCGCATTAAAAAGGCTAATTGTCGTTAATGCTGCAGTATCACTCTCTTCATACAAGTCTGGGGAGACGTACAGGTCCATGGTGGAGGGAATGATTATTCACTGACGCGAAAATAGCTACTGTTACTCCAAACTGAAAAATATCCCCTTTTATATGCACAATCGCCAAGCTCCGCCCCAAAAGACCAGATGTTCGTAGTGATTGGCTGCCGATGTAGCTGGGTGGAGCTATGACGTGTACCAATCCGCTATAACGGGACCGGACGAGTAACATATATATATTTTCACCAATAGATTTAATGCTCGTATTCTCCTTTGAAAATTATTTGGTGATTCGTATAGAACTTTTGATACTGATTCCAAATATGGTTTCAGAATTTTTCTATCACCCATAGTTTTCGAGAAAATATTTACTCAGAGTTTCCCGCATCATTAGTCACTAATGTAATCGAGAGGATATAAAGAAATATATCCTAATTATATTTTAAAAGAACATTCGGTTTCAACGTTAAACTGTGGGTCTAAGGTGGGGTGAAAACCTTTCCAATTGCGCTAGGGGACGAAAATTATTTGGTGTTTCTTATAAAACTTTTGGCACTGAGTCAGGTTTCAGAATTTTCTAATGTTAAACTGTGGTTAAGGTGAAAACCTTTCAATTGCGCTACGAAAATTATTTGGTGTTTCTTATAAAACTTTTGGCACTGAGTCAGGTTTCAGAATTTTCTAATGTTAAACTGTGGGTCTAAGGTGGGGTGAAAACCTTTCCAATTGCGCTAGGGGCAACGAAAATTATTTGGTGTTTCTTATAAAACTTTTGGCACTGAGTCAGGTTTCAGAATTTTCTAATGTTAAACTGTGGGTCTAAGGTGGGGTGAAAACCTTTTCCAAATCGATCACAATGGCAAAAGATACAAGCATATCCCGTTATTTGAACAAAACTCTCTCTCTCTCTATCTATATATATATATATATATATATATATAATTGTGGGCATATCTAAGAAATGGAGTCGAGAGAGGTTTTGTTCAAGCTGTCTAGGAGAAAGGTCATTATGGTCATTCGAGTTGGGCAGATTCTCGGAATTCCTTTCCTCTAGCGAAATGTGTTTTGGTTAATTTCAACTTTTAATTGAATTGTTTTCGTAAATTTTCATATTGTTTCAATTTTTTTCGCATGGGATGAGACTCGTGTGTTTCGTAAATTTTCATCTCGATACAACTTAGATATATATATATATATAATATATATAATATATATATACGGGTTTGGGGAATGACGATCGTCGAATTGTTTCATAAATTTTCATTTCCGTTCGTTTTTCCCCACTGATATTCGAATGTTTATAATGAAAATTGAGTGTGTAAAAATTATTTAATTGATAAACAGAATTTAATTGGATTCACGTCAGACCATTACTTCGGTCTTATATAATTATTTTAGGAGAATTTAATAAACAATATTAAAGGTACATTTTTTTCTCATTAAAATGTTCAGGGTCACGCGGCCTGTTTTGCTTTTTTTTTTTGTTTCACTACAGATTGTTTGTGGGTACTTCTTTTATTATTTCTTGTAGTACTTGTGTTACCTTATTTCTATACAATAATGTCTTGAAGTGCTATTTTTGTACGGATATGGGGAAGGAAATTATAAGCCGTGCTTTTCAGAACATTCGAAAAGTTTAATTAAGTTTAATGAAGTTCAAGTTAATGTTATATTTGATTCTAATCGTTAAACACTATATACATCTATTGTAAAACCCTATATACATCTATACATCTATAGTGAAACTATATATATATATATATATATATATATATATATATAGCTATTTTTGTACGGATATGGGGAAGGAATTTATACGCCGTGCTTTTCAGAACATGTCGAAAGAGTTTAATATCAGCTATTACAACCAACTCTATACATAAGGCTTCTTTAGCTGAAAGAGTTCAGATATATATATATATATATATATATATATATATATGTATCATAAGCTGTTTAAAAGACTGTGTATATATAATTATAGTAAACGAAATAAACTAGTTAACCATAAAATTAATTATTTTCTATTATGAAGTTTTCGAATTATGTGTGGTAAACTATGTTATTTGTTTCGAAAAGTTTAGCTTCAAGTTCAATGAAGTTCAAGTTAATGTTAAATTTGCTTCTAAACGTTAAACTAAATGTTATAATATGAAAAATAAATAATATATATATATATATATATATATATATATTATATAATTTACCTAACATAAGATGTTTAAAAGAATGTGTATATATATATATATATATATATATATAGCATAAATAATATAATCTAGCAAGAGCAATCCGATCATTGCAAAAAAAACTGGAAAGGTATGCAGTTAATAAAGATTGAGTGTGTATTTATTTAATAAACAGAATTTAATTGGAATAACTACCGTCATATTGTGTTACACAATGGATGATTAATATTTCTGGGATACATGGCGCTATCTGGCAACTGAACACATTGCGCTATCTGGCAACTCAGCCAGAATAGAGGCTTATAAAAGACCGAGAAGTTGATGAAAGACTCATTCAAGCTCGGCTCCCAGCCGAGCAAGGACCTCTGGTCCTTCTCTTTCAGGCCCTTTGGTAAAACCCCTTAGTGGCCTCTTAGGTTAGGAAAACGAAAATAACTTGGGGAGAACTCCTCTCTCTCCTCCAGGTCTCTCTCTCTCTCTCTCTCCTACAGGTGTGTCTCTCTCCTTCAGGCGTCTCTCTCTCCTACAGGTGTGTCTCTCTCTCTCTCTCCTTCAGGCGTCTCTCTCTCTCCTTCAGGTGTCTCTCTCTCCTTCAGGTGTACCCCTCCCCCCTTGGCTCAGTCAACTGGCTGATTCTGGCTGATTAGGAGCCTATAAAACAACGCCTACTCGGCTGAAGTCTTAATATGCACTTGGCTCCTGCCAGGTGAACACCTCTCCTCCTTTCTCTCCTCCTTTCTCTCTGGCCCTTTGGGGGGAATAGCTTGGGGGAGGCCCCCAAGTTGCATGCCCCTTGCAACCTAGGTTGGCAACAAAGGCCAGTACTCTTTTTTCTTTTTTTGCACCCCCCCACCCCCTTTGCAACAACCCGCACCCCCCTTTGCAACATTACATAATAACTTGCAACATTCTTGCACTCTCCCCTTTTTCGGCTATACTACTAACATCTTCTACTACCACTTCTGATAATGAATTTGACTTTGAAAAAATCATTGACAAACAACATGGTGCAAAAGAAAAACGTTCTCGATCAGGATTTGAAAACGATGTGCCACATGGTGGTCCTCTTAGTACCTTGACTAAATTCAAGTTAGCCGTATGGGAATCTCTTAGTGAAGTTAAAAAATTTAATCGTCAGTCAAAGATGTCAGTACAAGATGCAATAGTTAAGTACCCTGAAATTATACGAGATGTCGCACAACTTGTTCTTGCATTACCCTCTACTCAAGTTAGTGTGGAACGTTTATTTTCAGCACTTAAAATCATAAAATCTGATTTGAGAGCAGTAATGAAAGAGGACTTGATTGAAGCAATCTTGTTCTTAAGAACAAACTGTTATACATAATTTTGAATTTTAAAATCAGTTTATGAAAGAATTAAAGTATGAATTTGTTTGTTTCAAGTTTTAACTTTTAATGCAGCTAATATCATTTGATAAGTTTCTTTTCAGTTTTCAGAATTTAATATTTTTTTTAATCATCAAAATTGTATCAATATAATTTTTTTTTGGATTTATGTATTAAAAAGGTCAAATTGGAAAAAATTAGTCTTAATTTGTATGTTTTAATGTAGCTAATGTCATTTGATAAGCCTCCCTTCAGTTTTCAGAATTTAGTTTTTTATTCATCATCAAATTTCGATTAATATAATTTCTTTTTGGATTTATGTATTAAAAAGGTCAAATTTAAAGAGTATTTTTAGCCTTTATTGCAAATATCATTCAACAGTGTATTCATCTGTCTGTTGTTGAGTATGATCAATGACCACTCTAACTACATTTGGATTTTGATAACTTGCCGGAGCTGGAGCCGGAGCCAAAAGTTTTTTTCTGGCTCCACACCCCTGCTCAAGTGGGTTGGTGACTGATAGCCAGTACTTGGAGTAGATCAGCGATGTAAACAAGCATACTCTTTCCAGCTTTTTTATTGTAACATTATCATATCCGGCTTGGTCTGAAAATGCTAACATCTTATTCGTATACAATATGATGGAGAGCTCCTGGCTTGATCCAGTGTATTCCTCTGGCAGGAATTTCTCCTAAAACGAGCATAGTTGTTTCAGATACCTCTTTGTAATCATCCCTGGGAAGGTTCTGGTTATCTTTGAGCAAATCTGTCATAAAATCTATGACGCATTTTTTCAGGTCCTTGAGATGTCTCTCATTGATAGATAGCTGTTTGAAGGGTTGCTTAGTATCTAGCTTCTCCCATATAACATCTTTGAAGGTCTTGAAAGAATCGTTTTCGGGTGAAGCAGATTTTCTAAATGCCTTCAGATACACTGCTGACAAAACTCGTTTTGCCATATGGTAGCGACAAGCGAGCCATAATAATTTTTTTCCAAAGAGATCTTCCAGTACTTTACAAGCCCCTTTTATCCAGCCAGTATTGGATGAAGTAGTATCGAATATCATTCCGTAAACCTTATCCTGTAATTTCCATTCTTGGATTGTGCTAAAAACAGTACAAGCTTGTGTCGATCAGTTGAGACACCGATATCGGGTATCGAGAGAAGTTTCTCAACATTCTCTCCGATATAAGTATGCCAATTGATCCTGCTTTCCTCCTGAAACATTCAGTATCATTTGCTGTCCCAGTGGACTACACAATATTGAGGTGGGTTGAACGACTCTTTAATAGTGTCAGCAGTAGCTTCCTCGACTTCTTCGCAGCTCGCGCAGAAGTACTTTTCGATAATGACATCGCTTTTAAATCTAGCCACATTCAGCTGCTACCACAGATGCAAATGTCGAGCGTTGTCCGAATGATAGTCCTAAACGATTAGCTGTATTAAATATTATGTTGACTGTAGTAACTTAGGACGTTTGATGGGCCTGGGCTCGGAGTAAAATCATCTTCACCATTACTTGAGTCCACTAACTCGCCTTCAGATGATTCAAGTTTGTGTCTCTTCTAATGCCTTTCGCTCTTTTTCTTTCAATTTTCTTCGTTCTTCACCTTCTATTCTAGCAGTCTTTTTGATCAGTTTGGCTACATAAGCTTTATCGATCAGACCCAGAGAATATATTCTAGCACTTCGCTGATCTTCCAAAAGTGAAGATCCTCATTCTTCTGTTGTATAATTCTCAATGTATCATTTTGGATCTCATTACATACATTTCAGTTGATATATAAAATAAGTTATCTAAACGAGACAGAAAAGATGTTTTTTGGATTTCATAACATTTTTCTTATATTTTTATCCAAACTTCTCATGCCCTTTTATCAAATCAACATTTTTGGGGTCCTTTCTGCTTTCTAACGGATTTTGATGGTATGCCAGCCATAATCCACACCTTTTCTACCTTATCTAATACTCTCAAAATATTTTCTTCCTTTGACACATTGTCGCTTTTCATTTGATCCCTTCTCAAGAAGAAAAAAATGACTGAGAACTTCACTATTCGTTGGAAGCATGCTTCCTTCTCTTGCGCATATGTCTTCCACTAACTTTCCCAATAAAGAATAATATTTTCTTAGGTCTGTTCTTAATATTGGCTTACTGTTAGCCATGACTATTGACTAATTTTAATAAACTATGAAATTAAGCAAATCTATAATAGAATTCTGAAAGAAAAGCAAATTTATCATACAGTTCTACAGAAGCTAAGGCTAACAAAGACCCTAAGATCCACTCTAAGGTTAGCCCGAGAGAAAGGAAAGAGTAGGGGGTTAAGAGAAGAGAATATGGGGTTAAGTAGCAACACCAATCACTCGTGGGTTAACATTCACTCAGAAAAAGAGAAAAAAAGACTCACCATCATCATCCGCCGGCCACTGCCGACAAGTCAAAAAAATAGTCGGAGAGAATAGGAGAGGGGTGAAAGATGAAAAGAAGTAAAATAAGAACGCTTACAAACCATGCAAACACAGTCTTAACTCACTGTCATACCATGCAAACTACAGACATGCAGGTAAGAAGAGGATAAGAAAAAAAATAGGTAAAGTTAAACAAAAAGTGGGTTAGTTTACGCTATGAGCTACATCTACATTCGTGTTAGTCTAATTTTTTTTTTTTTTTGCTGGCATATCACACGCTGGCATGTCACAAGCTGGCATTAAACGTCAACAGACTCATCTCCGATTACGACTCCCAGAGCTCCTGTTGCTAATTGTTTTTTTTTATTTTAAACAACGTTAATATTTTTAAAATGCCTATCTAGACGGTTTTTAAACACATTAACGCTGGTAGAGTTCACGACGGGCACGGGAAGATTATTCCATTTATCAATTACTTTAAACGTAAAGAAATTTTTACCGATATTAGTAATGAAACGTCTGCCACGCAACTTAAATCCGTTATTACGAGTATTGCTATTATCGAAAGTGAACAATTTGTCAAAATTTACGTTATTGATGTTATTAACGATTTTGAAAACTTCAATAAGCTTCCCCCTTAATCTCCTAGTTTCGAGTGAATGCAAGTCTAACTCTCTTATCCTATCTTCATAAGGCTTGTTGCGCAATGACGGAATTAGTTTCGTGGCACGACGCTGAACCCTTTCTAACCTATCAATATCCTCACGCAAATACGGGCACAAAAACTGAACGGCATATTCTAACTGAGGCCTGACTAGGGACTTGTAAAGGGGCAATATAATATCCTTCGATTTAAATTCG
>JAJOZX010002965.1:85000-300000 GCA_023014485.1 Bathynomus jamesi | reverse complement strand
AAAAGAAGAAAACTGATTTTATCAATCAACCTAATTAATAACTTAATTAATAACATTACTTTGATCTGAAAGAGCTTGGTGATCTCGGCCAAAGCATTCATTAATAACATTCACTTAATAATCATATCAAATAACGGTAATTATCATCATTCCTTATAGTACCGATTTACGCATCAAAACAATTGGCCACTGTAACGGTAACTGTAGTTCTTATAAATTTTACTGTAGGTATGTATACGTTATAAACCCTGATATTTGAGATTGCGAAAGTAAGTCTGTCTTCTCTGTCTAAAAATTTAATAAATTTTGTACCTAAATTTACTTTTGATGTTTGCCCACCCCGCAAGAAAATGTTGAAATAGCGCCCCTGAAAGAATCTCGTTTGAAATACGCCAAGGATCATCGAAATAATGAATTTACATTCTGGAAGAAAGTTCTCTGGACAGTCGAGACCAAAATTGAACTATTCGGGAACAACGAACAACTGTATGTTTGGCGAAAATTAAATACTGCATTCGAAGAAAAAACATCCTTCCAACGGTTAAACATGGTAGTATTGTGGTAGTTTGCTTCTTTGGGGATGTTATAGTGCTTCTGGTCCATGAAAGCTTGTCATCATCAATGGTATCTTGAATTCGAAGAAACATCAGAACATTTTGGAACAGTTCAAGAGTTGCGAATGGGTTGCAGTTGGGTACTGCAACAAGATAATGATCCAAAACATAAAAGTAAGAGCATCATGACGTGGCTTCAACAAAATGATTTCAAGCTTCTCGAGTGGCCCAGTCAAAGCCCAGCTCTTAATTTAATCGAGAATTTATGGTTTGAGTTGAAACAAGTTGTCCGTAAGAGAAACCCTTCGAATCTGAATGAATTGCAACAATTTTCTTTAGAAAAATGAGTTAAAACTTCTACTGAGAGATATCGAAACCTTGTAGAAAACTACCCAAAACGAATCATTGAAGTCATTCAAGCAAAAGTGGACACATGAAGTATTAAATTTTGTAAATAAATGTAATGAAAACTTTTGAATTTGAATTATTTTATTTTTCTCAAATTCTTTGTTGTTTTACATTATATGTTGAAGTTAAGCTAATTTTTTTTTGTTAAATTTTTACAAACGAATGGTAAACTTTTTATAACTGAGTACAGAATGGTACAAACGATAGGGAAGAATATAAATGAAATATTTCTCTGTACGAATATTTATGAGCACCGCTGTATAATAGCATGTTGCAGCGTTATCAATAATTTTTTAAATTTCTGAGACGCAGAAGATTAAAGAAACTGAAAAATTACAATACATAGGCAAAAACATTAGGTGAGGTTACGTTATGGCCGGTTAGTTTACGGTAGGTTAAGTTTACTTCTGGAAATTAGGTTAAAAATGTTGATAATTATTTTGACCTATCCTTAATTTTTAGTTATCACGCCGAAAGTTACTCAAGGTTATCTTCTTTTGGAAATCCAGAATTTTTTTAATGTATTTTGAATCATTTCATCCATTTTAGGATTAGAAATTGTTATTACAGTTCAATTAGAACAATTATCGGTTTACTGTGATGCCACACGCTGTTTTATGCATTTAAGTCATTATTCTTTTCCCTTATTACTTTACTGCTTTATTTGCTGTAAACTATTGTTTTATAAACTAATGAATATTACTGAGGATAAATCCAATCTTTTTAAAATATATTTAAAAACCTGTTCGTGACGTCTTTGCTCGTGACATTTTGAATGTATTTGAACAGTTGCCAGACATCGCAGTCTGATAAAATGTAATAATGTTTTGTGGAAAGATATTGGATATGAGTTAAATTGTTGCGTGTGAATGTGCTCTCTGTACGCTCTACTCTGTATACATTGTCTTCATACGCATAATGTACTTGATGAAAAGGTGTATTATGAATGGAATAAAGCTTTTAATTTGTGAGTGATGCTAATTTCACTAAACAATTCATTCTCGGAATTGAAGATTGGGTAGGCTATATAAGAAGTGGCTAATAAGGTGAGGTTTGACACATACCAAAGATTCATACTGTAGCATTCATAACATCTTTAGCTCCCAAGAAATTGTCTGTTTGTAAATTGATTTAACTTTTCCGAGGTAATATTTGAATAATTCAAACCATAATACATTCTTTCGCATATAATTAATACCTTATAGCAAAATCTTTTGCCAGATATTAGTAACTTGCTAAAATTAGTAATGTATTCATAAAAATATAGTGAAACGACTTAAATTTACTGTATAATATATTAATAAAGTTGTTACTACACAATTAAATGTAAAATATTTAATTATATTTAATGTAAGATCAAATGATAATTGCTTTCAATTTTTACGTATAGATGCAAGCCCTGTATTTATTATTATTATTATTATTATTATTATTGTATACACCACACATAATTATGCCACACTTCCGAAATTTAATTAAAAATCATATATTTGTTTACGTTCATGAAACGTGAGAAAATCATTGTGAAAAATGTTAAGATTTTTACAGACACATGCTTAAACTTCAACAAATTCGGCAATATAATTACTTATAATGGCCTTCAGCGTTTCGATAGATATGGAACAGATGTCGTGTTCAATCACTGCTTTTAGAGTTTCCATTGTTCTGGAATTTCTTTTAAGACCCTTTCATTTAAATATTCCCATATTACATCGATTAATGTCAAGTAACAAAGGAAGTCATGCAAACTCACAGTGAGGAAGGCGGAGGTACCCGTTAGACAGGACTCCCGGGCCAAAAGTTTCATGCAAAAATCCAAAACAATTGTTGTATGAGAGCTTACCATAGTCTAATATCCATAGTCTAATATAATTTATTATATTATAATGTTAGGTTGTAATAATATAATATGGTATCATATTGTACGAGTATAATATTATATTAGGCTATGGTTTTACGCTGTCGTGCTGAAACCAAACTCTGTTTATAGCAATGTCCTGGCACATAGGAAAAAGGGATCAAGTAAAGATAATCCCTCCCAGGTCACACTAGTAAAGCAAATCCCTCCCAAAAATGACCAAGTAAAGATAATCCCTCCCAGAAAGTAAAGTAAAGTGAAGCAGTCTGACATAAGGATAAAAATTAAGAGAATCTTTTTTTAAAAAATGATTTATTTGAAAACAAAATTTATTAAAATTCATTTATTACAATGGATCAAGTAAAGATAAGCACCCCCAACCTTTTTTAGTTAGCTTTATAAGGCTAACTAACGAAAATATCACGACTTAACCTAACCAATCGTTAGGTCAACTGTACGCCCTTGACGATTGGTTAGGTTAGGTCGTGATATTTTCGTTAGTTAGCCTTATAAAGCTAACTAAAAAAGGTTGGGGGTGCTTAACTTTACTTGATCCAAAGACTTTAATTAAAGCGGTATTGCGGTATTGCGGTAAAGCGGTATTACCAACTTTACCAAGTAAAGATGATCCCTCCCAAAAAATGATCAAGTAAAGATAGTCCCTCCTTTTTCTGTTGGGAGGGATTATTTTTACTTGATCCGGAAAAAGGCTGAACTATGCTTGGAGGATGCGGAAGTAAGCATTTAAGTCCACCATTGCGTTCATGAAGCTTGGCATGATCATTGCAGAAGGACTTTTTTCAATCATGATCATTTCTTAAGAAATTATCAGGCAAATCTAAGTAAGTGTAATTTCTTATCACAGCCTCCACCGAAGCTGTGATAAGAAATTAAACTACTTAGATTTGCCTCAAAATTTCTTAAGAAATGATCATGATTGAAAAAAGTCCTTCTGCAATGATCATGCCAAGCTTCATGAACGCAAGTTAATCCATTGATATATTTTTCTCATCAGATGAAAGGTCTCACCTGTTTGTTGGTCATTGTTGTAGTAGTTGGCCACGTCCAAGCTCAAAGGATCCATGGTACTCCTGGTCATATTCCAGGTGGCTTTGGAGGTGGGCCTAACCTCGACTGCTACGACCCCAGCACCCACAAGTTTGTCCATTGCGAACAAGGAATGTGTCCGAGATATTCAACCATCTGCTCACCGAGTTTCCTCGAGAATTTATGCAAGACTGACTACGATTGCAAAGGAACAAAAAAGTGCTGCACAAACCCTTGCAAACCCGACGTTAAGGTTTGCTGGTCACCCCTTTAAAATAACATTTGCAGTTGTACTTCTTTGCTGTACCTTATAATTCATTCACGAATGTACTTTGTACTTCATTCAAACAAACGACACGCGCTTCGTTGTTATATACTCAAACCTACTTATTTTATAGTCTGTATTTTTTAACATCTTTCTGTGCACCAAACTATAGGTTACCTTTCGTTCTACTTGGCCGAACTTTTCAGTTCGGTTGAAAATCTGTTTCATTTTTGGCTTTGACTGAACAATTAGAATTTTGACAGTGGAACTATTACATTTTACTTCGTTTCATTTATCTTAATAAAATGGGAAATAAAACTACAGCCTATACCCTATACCTATAAGCGCTTTATTTGCTTATAAGATTGTGATTGTTAATGTATAACTGTACATATATTTGTAACTGAATATTACCAATGTTTAATTTATTTATGATCCGATATTTCATTAGATATTAAATTATATAATAAATATTAATCTATAATTTAAGTTAATGATGTTTCTTGTGGGTAAGTCAGTTATCCTTCCAGATATTAAATGGCAGAAGAGAAAAAAGAGCTAGCGCAAAAATGATTCGAGGTTCAGATTTTGCTATAAATTAATTATCTTCGCTTTTATACTCTTTTGTGAAATCGTGAAAAAGCCAATGAGACCATATAAATTTACTCAGTTTTGTAAATAGTAATAAGGTTAAGTTTAGTTTGTAGACACAATGGATGGAGATACAGTATAATTAAGATCAATTTATGGCTTGTAAATAAGAGGAATCTTGTAAATAGCTGGGATTTTTTGCATGCATTCGATTGATGCAAACCAATAGATTGTGATATAACTGAGATCAATTCATGGCTAGTTAAAAAAATGGGAACCTTGTAAGTAGCTGGGGTTCTTTCATGAAGTTGAATAAAAATGTCATGGATTTGAAGGGAACCCTTGTAAACAGCTGGGATTCTTTATACAATATATATTTAGGGTGGTTGGATTCTTATTTTGGACATTGATAACCTAGAAAAACCCTGGTCCAGTCAAAAAAATTATGAGCTCCACATCTAAAGCAATATAACTAAATATCAATATCACTAAACCTGGTTCAGATTTTGCTAAGCTTCTTATCAATTACTGTGAGGCATGCGACTACAAACTTGCCAGTAAATTGCTCCTCCCTAATGACTCGTTTACATATGTTAGTGATACCTGGGGGACTCACTCGTGGCTAGACCACTGTATAGCCTCCCACGATGGTTATAATATAATCAAGAGCATGTCCATACTTTATGATGTATTTGAATCTGATCATATCCCATTTGTAGTACGGCTTGATTGTATGGTAGCACCTGACTTAGACAATAACTGTGATGATGCTGATTACTATAAGGTTAATTGGTCAAATCTTAGTCACTCTGAGGTAGATTACAATGCAGTCTGATGCACTACTAAGGCTTGTGAGGATTCCTACAGAAGCTTTGGCTTGTAGGAATCCCTCCTGTGATGATGTAAAACCAGGGCCGTTTCTAGCCATTAGGGGGCCCTAAGCAGTATACCCATTTGAGGCCCCACCCCCTCCATCCACCAACTCACGCCTTACTACATCACCTCAGCACACACATACAAAAAACGGCTGTGTTAATAAAAAACAATTATGAAACAATTTTAATGAAACATTTATGTCCAAAACAACAAATATGTACTTTCAGAAGACAAACAGAAAAAATACTCCATGAAATTCCTGAAAATTAGCTTATACATTATTTAGAATAAATGACACAGAACTATGTATAAAAAAAATAATGCCATTATCAACTACCAAACAATTACTAACTCTACGATACAATCGTGTAATAGCTAACAGTTATACAGAACAGTTTGTATCTTCAAAATTTTTGCCTCCTAGATTTTTTTCTGGGCGAAATCATCAATATCATCATCGTATGAAATCTCCCTGCCAATGTCCTGGTTGATGCTTATGATGCCAAGGCCACTGAGGCGATCCTGCCCCATTGATGATCTGAGGTAGTTCTTGATTAGCTTCATCTTAGAGAAGCTCCTCTCGGCTGACGCTACTGTCACAGGTAGAGTGCAGTCAATTCTTAGTGCAACCCAGAGATTGGGGTATAGTTCCTCCAGTTGCTTCTGATGAATGAAGGAGAGAAGCTCCAACGCAGTCATGTTGTGTGAAGGTAAAGCCAGCAAGTTCTTAATTTCGAGGGCCAGTTCTCTTCCATCAATGTCAGAGTCAGCTCCAGAGCTCAGTATCTTAGAGAACTTTTCACACTTGCAGGACAAGTCTTCCTTGTTCATTGTGGTGAAGTTTAGGAGAACCCCAAATATGTCCCTCACATCATCTAATGTTTTGAATCTCTCATTTATTGACCCGATGGCACAATCCACCACCACATTGAAAAATTTGACTTCCAGCCTCTTTAAGGCTTCTGTAAATGGTTCATCAGGAGGGAGCTTCGTAAGCAAAGTGCTTTTTTGTGGATCTGAGCTTCTTTTCCTTCAGCACAGCCTCCACATTCATTTCCTCACATATGTCCCTAGCTACGACTTGTGCTGCAACAAAATCTGTGTTTCTGTAGCTGGTGAGTGAGTCTTTTGTTTTTGTGAGGAGGTTGACTGCCACATCAAACTGCATTGTGGGAGACTGCAGAAGTTTTCTCACATGGTTAACTGCATGAAGAATGTCATACCATACTACTGTGCAAATCTGAAAGCGATAAGACCCTACCTCCTCTGCAAGTGCTTGTGCTTCAGTCCTGGCTATGGCATCTGTGGCATTGTTTCTGACTTCCAACAGGGCTCTCTGATGTTGTTGGCTCTGGTATCGCACAGCCTCAATACTCTTAAGCCAGCTCTCCCACCTGGTTTCACTCCAAGACTTGAGTGTATGTTCACGTGTTCTTTAGGATTGTCCATCTTTGTGTAGCTGCTGCAAAAAGGTTGTACAATTTTTTTGTACGTTGCCAAAGAAGCTGATGGCATCTGTGGAAGCTTTAGCTGCATCAGCCACTACAAGATTCAGAGTGTGAGCCCACATGGAACATAGAGTGCACGACAGTTCTTCTCTAATAACCTTGCCTGAACACCTTTGTTCTTGCCCTTCATGTTCGCTCCGTTGTCATATGACTGTCCTCTGCAGTCATCAAAGTGAATATTCAGTTCATCTAGTCTCTTCAGAATCAGAACTGATAACCCAGGCCTGTACTTTCTGAAGCCTCAAGAAAGCCCAAGAAGCATTATTTCTGGTACTTCACCCATTTTAACAGTTCTGATAATAATCGACATCTGTTCTTGGTGGCTTATGTCTGGAGTGCAGTCTAAAATGAGTGAGTAATATTTAGCTTGTTTTATTTCTGCAACAATGGCATCCAAGATCTTCCCACTAATGGACCCAATGAGCTCATTTTGAATGATGTTTCCTAGGTAACTTGAATGACTATATTGGCCACTTTCGACTCTGCTGATGTGTTGTTTCATCACTGGATCAAATTTGGCAAGCAGCTCAACCTCCTTCAAGAAGGTGCCATTGTCTCGATTGTACAATGTAGAGGAAGACCCCCTGAAAGCAAGGTTTCTCTCTGCCAGTGATTGAATTATACTTACAAGACGTATGAGAACATCTCGCCAGCGTCTTCGCTCTACCTCCATTAATGACATTTCAGTTTGGTCAATGGTCTTCCCAGTTTTTAGCCGCAGTTCCAGATCCTTCCATGTTGCCATGTTATCTGCATGTTCTGAACTATTTTCATGGCCTTTCAGAAGCGAACCAACGTTTATCCAGTCTGAAAGTCCATCCGTAATTAGTTTGTACGACTTCCTTGAAAACAACTTGCAGCAGAAGCAATAAAGAGCATTCCTTCTAGAGTACATCAGCCAGCTTCGCTTTATTTTTCCCATTAATTAATGTTCTGTACATGTAATGGTGCTGAACGCTTCTACCGTCCTCTCTTTTAGGGAATGTGAAATCTGGACTGATTTGAAATGGTCTTCGAGACACCAGAGCTGTCTTCAAGGCATCTGACAGGACAACTAGACAGTCATACGGATCAAGCGGTGGAGCAGATCTTGGTTCTTGTTGCTCAGTAGAAATGCCTGTGTGTGGTGTTTGAAACTGAACAGAAGATGGGCCATTGTTGGTTCATCAGGCTCTACTTCTACTGGTGTTTGAGGTTGCATAGAGGATGGTCCAGCTGTTGGCTCATGATGCTCATCAGCTTTGCTGAGGATGGCTTTTCCAAATATTTCAGTAGTGCTCCTGAGAAGAACATAACATTACATATTCTGTTAATTTTTGCTAAAATACTCTTTCTTATCTTGTTTGATAATTGATCTGTGTGAACAGAATTTGAGGTGATGTGATCCATTAAATTTCACATTTCGAAATATTATAAATATTACAGAGACTAGCTTACTCTATACGATTCCTGAGCACTTGCCTAGCTTCATGGTCTACCTAACCTAGTTGCCTGAACTGTTATCTGCATGTTCTGAACTATTTTCATGGCCTTTCAGAAGCGAACCAACGTTTATCCAGTCTGAAAGTCCATCCGTAATTAGTTTGTACGACTTCCTTGAAAACAACTTGCAGCAGAAGCAATAAAGAGCATTCCTTCTAGAGTACATCAGCCAGCTTCGCTTTATTTTTTCCCCATTAATTAATGTTCTGTACATGTAATGGTGCTGAACGCTTCTACCGTCCTCTCTTTTAGGGAATGTGAAATCTGGACTGATTTGAAATGGTCTTCGAGACACCAGAGCTGTCTTCAAGGCATCTGACAGGACAACTAGACAGTCATACGGATCAAGCGGTGGAGCAGATCTTGGTTCTTGTTGCTCAGTAGAAATGCCTGTGTGTGGTGTTTGAAACTGAACAGAAGATGGGCCATTTGTTGGTTCATCAGGCTCTACTTCTACTGGTGTTTGAGGTTGCATAGAGGATGGTCCAGCTGTTGGCTCATGATGCTCATCAGGCTTTGCTGAGGATGGCTTTTCCAAATATTTCAGTAGTGCTCCTGAGAAGAACATAACATTACATATTCTGTTAATTTTTGCTAAAATACTCTTTCTTATCTTGTTTGATAATTGATCTGTGTGAACAGAATTTGAGGTGATGTGATCCATTAAATTTCACATTTCGAAATATTATAAATATTACAGAGACTAGCTTACTCTACACGATTCCTGAGCACTTGCCTAGCTTCATGGTCTACCTAACCTAGTTGCCTGAACTGTAATCATAAGAATATACAAGTGGCACATCTCACCTGTACTACTGGAAAGCTTCTCCTCCTCTATTTTCTTCTTTTTCCGTTTTTCAGCTCCTGATGGATGATAATTCACCGTGTAACCAAAAAAAATTTTTCTTTGTTTCTGGGCAATAACTTTTATTTTCTGATTCATTATGCTTCAAATCACTGGAAAAAAGCTGTCAGTGATTTTAAACTTCGGGTTTGTTGTCAGTACATCGATTTTGTTGAAATAAGAATATTATTATTTTTTAACCCTATATGGACATCTGCGACAGATCTGTAAACGCTTCAAAATTTACTATATATTTACCGAAACAAGTACATTTTAACTTAAATGACGATATCGTCAAATTTGTAACGGTTCAAGGAGTTTATATCACGAATTGGCAACTCCTACTGCAGAAAACCGAGCTTTAATGAAAAAAATAAGTTAGTGCGTCAGTAGAAGTAAAAGTGTATGGTTACGCAGTTCGTTTTTTATTTTTTATCACTTTATTTGATTAAAGGTAAGTTGAATAATTTTTTATTGCTCAATATATGTTGTTAGAGTGGCTGAAGTAATATAAAACAATTCTGATAAACTGAGCACTAGAATATTTTATTGAAACGTAACAATATTGATGGCTCTGAATAAGTCTGACATCCATGCCTTCTTTGCCACGTGGTATAAGGTTGTCCAATTTGTATTATATATATTACATTATATATATATATATATATATTATTATATATATTATATATATATATTATTTATATATATATTATTATATATATATATATATTACATTAAAAATCACATATTTATGTTCAAAGTACTCTAAATGAATGTTTAATATAGGTAAAAAAAAATTTAAGACAAAAATAAGAATTATGTCCATATAGGGTTAAATTAATCCATTATTTTTACTTTTTCAGACGTGTGACGTGTGACGAAGTTACTGTTATGGCTGCTCGTGGTTGCAAATACCCAGCGGATTCCTTCTGCTACGTGTGCGGCGAGTTCTTCGCAAAGACGGCTAAAAAACACTGCTTGGACAGTTGCACCCGTGCAAAGGAAGCCTATCATGCCTACTTCGGAATGCCAGTCGGTGACCAAAACAAACGCTGGGCACCACATGTCATCTGTGACTACTGCCGCCGCACTCTTGAAGGTTGGTTTAGAGGAGAGAAGAGGGCAATGCGTTTCGCTATCCCCCATGTCTGGCGTGAGCCCTCAGACCATCTCACGGACTGCTATTTCTGTATGGTGGACCCAACAAAACGAAGAAAGGGGAAGAATGCGCCTCCCATTGAGTACCCTGACATTCCGTCATCTATTGCACCTGTTCCCCATAACGCGACGGACCTACCTGTGCCACAGCCTCCCTTGAGAGATCAATCTTGTCCAGCAGAAGAAGCAAGCTATGATGATTCCGAGGAGGAGCAAGGTGCGTCATCTGCTGCGCGCCGTCGACGCCGGGTGGCCGGTGAAAGGTGCCCCTACTACCCCAACCAAGAGGACATCAACGACCTCATCAGGGAAATGGCCTTGACAAAGTCCAACGCCGAGCTGCTCATTTCCAGACTGAAGCAGTGGGACTTACTGGACGACAGCGTTCGAATTACTTCCCAGAGGAAGCGGCATCGCGGCTTTTCAGTGTTCTTCACTCTTAGAGATGGGTTGTGCTACTGCCATGACATCAGAGGACTCTTCGACGCTGTGGGCATTCCCTGCAACACCTCTGACTGGCGGCTCTTCATCGACAGTTCATCTAAAAGCCTCAAGGCTGTTTTACTGCACAACACAAATCAGTGGCCCTCGATTCCTCTGGCTCATTCAGTGCACATGAAAGAAAAGTACCAGAACGTCAAAATCCTGCTGAGTGCACTGAAGTACGACCAATTCAGCTGGGAGGTCATTGGCGATTTCAAGATGGTGGCCTTCTTGATGGGGCTTCAGGGAGGCTTCACCAAGTTCCCTTGCTATCTGTGCCTCTGGGATAGCCGAAATACAGCCCTTCACTACGAGAAGAGGAACTGGCCCCTCAGGACCGGCTATCAGGTTGGGGCCCATAACGTGAAGCAAGAGCCGCTGGTGGAGCCAACGAAAGTGCTGATGCCACCCCTGCACATCAAATTGGGCATCATTAAGCAGTTTGTTAAACAGCTGGATCCAGAGGGTGAGGCCTTGAAGCACATCCAGGAGCTGTTCCCGAAGTTGTCGGAGGCGAAGATCAAAGCAGGAGTATTTGTGGGCCCTCAGGTGAAGCGACTTATTGACTCCGACAGCTTTCCTGAGAAGCTGTCTGAGGTTGAGCGGGCAGCTTGGACAAGCTTCGTTTCTCTAGTCAAAGGTTTCCTCGGAAACCACAAGGCAGAGAACTACAGGGAAATCGTTGACGAACTTGTGGACACGTACCGGAGCATGGGCTGCCGGATGTCGCTGAAACTGCACGTACTACACGCCCACCTTGATGAGTTCAAAGAAAACATGGGAGATTACTCAGAAGAACAAGGTGAAAGATTTCACCAGGATGTCAGCTCTTTCGAGGAACGCTACAAGGGACAGTACAATGAAAGTATGATGGGGGACTATATCTGGAACCTTTTGCGTGAGAGTGAACTGAAATACAATCGCCAATCTCGTAGACAAACTTCTTTTTGATTAAACTATAACGCTAGAATTTTTGTATCAATTCTGTATCAATTCTCCGTAGCAATACTCTTTATCAACGCTCTGCATCACTGCACTGTATCACTGTCTGTGTATTAACATATTATAATACATAATTATTCCCTACTCGTTTCCTTCTTTTTATTTTCATTTCTAAAGACGGGGCCTGGAGAACTTCATTTTTCATCATTGATTTATCATAATAATCGTGTTAACATCAATTAAAATTATACTTAACAGGATTCATTTGATTTAAAAGCAGATAGTGTGAAAAACCCTTAAATTAATAAGCAAAAATGGCAAAAAATCAATAAATCGATCTCATGAACTCAGAACCGAAGTCTGAACTTGGTGACTACTCATTTTTACTTATTTATGCCCTAAAAAATCAGAAAATAATAGTTTTAACTCATGGACAAATTTTGTGTTACACGGTGTAATGTTTCATTTTCCAAGATGCACAAAGTCACATCTAGTTAACCACAACTAATCTGCTAAATAATCATGATAATGATGATGATGATAATAATAATAATAGTTATAATTGTAACGTTAATCAAATACATTCAAATAATCAGACCATTTAGGTTTTAACGAACAAAATTCACATTATCTGAAAAAATGAGAAAAAAATTAATAAACTTGAAAACATAACGAAAATAATCCTAGGTTTTAAAGTGTTACAAAATCTCTTAATAATTAGTAAGTTCGTGAAATAATGTTTTACAATACTAGAAAAATTAAGCATTTAGGAAAGTATAAGCATATAGTAAGAATAAAGTTAAATAATATAGAAATAAGATCTCACAATAGTTATTTACACATAACGACCAAAACGTTTCGTTTGTCTCCATTTTATCACATTTGTCTCATACAAAAACTTTAATTAATACGACAATAATAATAATAATAATAATAATAGTAAGGATAATAATAATAGTAAGGATAATAATAATAATAACAATAATATTAATAACTTCAGCTATATTCCTATTCTTGCCCACTGAGCTATGACCTGGGAGCCTGTCTAGGGGCCCCCTAGTAGCAGCGAGGCTCTAAGCGGCCGCTTAGTCTGCTTATGCCAGGAAACGGCCCTGTGTAAAACATATAGATATCTTAAATAAGTATTACAGTGAGCTTGAACATGCCATTAAGGGTGCGAGTGGGAGTAGCTTTAAAAATAAAAAATGGGGACAAATAAATGTCAATCCAGGGTGGGCAGAATACTGTGCTGATTTGTATGATGTAGCAAAAAATGTATTTGTGGGATGGGTTGCTATGGGGAAACCTAGGCAGGGGGGACTCTTTCAACTGAAAAATAGAACTCGTGCTAGATTTGAGGATGCTCTTAGATTTATAAGGAAAAATGAAGAGAATCTTCGAAGAGAATCTCTAGCCAGAAAATTAGGCAAGAGCAATACCTCCAGTAGGGAATTCTAGAAGGAGGTTAATAAAATTAACAATGGTAATTTTACCTTGCCAAATGTAATAGAGGGTGTACATGGTGCAAAAAACATTGCAGAACTGTCGAAAAATCATTATGAAACCCTATTTAATTGTTTCGAGGGGGATAGACTAAATATATGCCTAAATGTCGAACGCTCTGAGGAGCTACTAATTAATGACTCAGAAATCTGGCAGGCTATTCATAAGTTAGATGATAACAAAAGTTGTGGCCTAGATGGCATACAAGCAGGACATTTAAAATGTTGTAGCCCTCGCATAATACCTATGCTTGCAATGTGTTTTACAAGCTGTATGATACATGGGTACTTGCCACAGTCCATTTTGTCAGTTGTATTGTTGCCATTTGTTAAAAATAAGGGTGCTAGTATCTGTGATAAGAATAATTATAGGCCAATAGCACTTGCCAGTATACTTTCTAAGCCCTAAGGTGTTAGAATATGTCATTTATAATAGGATAAGTATTACTTGCAGACTTATGACAATCACTTTGGTTTTAAAGTGAAACATGGTACTGACATGTGTATCTATATGCTAAACGAAGCCGTCCTAAAGTACAAGATGTCAAGTAGCAATGTATATTCCTGGTTTTTGGATGCATCAAAAGCATTTGATAGAGTTAACCATCACAAACTTTCAAGAAACTCTTGTGTCGAGGGGTACCTAAATATATACTTAGGATACTTGCATTCTGGTATACAGAGCAGACCACGTTTGTAAGATAGAAAAGCACTATATCCAGGGGTGTGCTGCCAATTTCTTAACAACCAGTTTTGATACAGATAGGGGTGCAAATCTGCGAGCGCCAAAGGCGCGAGTCATTAAGCTAGGAGGTCTGGGGTGAGCGGTAGCTCCCCCAGCGGGGTTCGAGGCGGAGCCCCGGAAGCCAACGCATTTAGCTTTTCCAAACAGCATTTTGTAACATTTTGGCAGAAATTATTTAACATATTCTTTATACTCACTAATGACATAATTATCTAAAAATAAACTTTTTCATCAAAAAATAAATAAATATTGAAACGATCACTGCTTGTGATACGACCTGTGTTTTTTTTATAAAATCCTGAAAAAATGAAAAAAAAATTTAGATATAAATAAATTTCTACTGACTGTTAAATATTTGCTAAAAACAAACAAACGGTTCGGTGATCCAATCAAAATTTAACAACCGGTTCGGGCGAACTGGACCGAGCACACCCCTGACTATATCACCAAGTTTTAAGCCAGAGGTTCTGAAACTGGGGGTAATTACCCCCAAGGGGGTAATTTGGGTATTTCCGGGGGTAATGGAGCAATTCTTAATATGGTAAAAATTTCAACATTAATGTCGGAGTCATGCAAGAGACGATTAACCCTTTGAGGACCATGGTCAAGTATACTCAATTTCTAAAAATTGTTCATTCAGGACCGTGATCGAGTATACTAAACAATCTGCAAAAAAAATTCCTTTCAAAGAGTTTCAAAGTAATTTAAGTTATTTTCAGTAATTAATTTTTCCACTTTCTTTACAACTTCGGCATTGCAAGTTTGTGTGGGGTAATGAGATTAGTTGAGATCAGGAAAAGGGGTAACGGGGTCAAAAAGTTTAAGAACCACTGTTTTAAGGTAACTAATGGTGTTAGGCAAGGAAGTATATTATCACCCTATCTTTTCTGTATATATACATGGATGACAGGGGCCGATTTAGGTTTCCTGGCGCCAAGGGCCATACTGATTTAGCCGCCCTTCGGACACTTACGAAGTTACCATTTAGCAATAAATAGTTATTTGATATAAGGGTTTTCAGTAAAATGCAGTCAAATGGTTTAGGCATTTACTCTAGCAAAATATATCTTAACAAATAAGATATTTTTATATAAACCATAATATATCATATATATTATAATATATGAAAAATCAGCGATGTACATGACGTGGAGGCCTTGCAGAGGGACACGAACAAAATATACAAATGGTCAGAAGACAACAACATGTCATTCAACGCCGAGAAATTTCAACTCTTGAGATATGGTAGAAAAGAAGAACTTAAACAGACTGCATATTATGCTCCAGATAGACAGGAAATTCAGAGAAGCATGAAAGCGATTGATCTCGGGATAATAATGACAGATGATGCGAAATTCGAAACACAAAATCAGATAGCGATAAATAAAGCAAAAAGAGTCGCCGGACAGGTTCTAAGAACGTTCAAGAGAAGGGACAGGACAGTAATGATTCCCCTGCTAAAAACACTGATTATACCAAAACTTGAATACTGCTCAGTTTTGACGTCCCCATATAAAAAGGAAGAAACTAATAAACTAGAAGAAACGCAAAGGCATTTCACAGCCAAGATTGATGGCTGCAAAGAACTCAACTACTGGGAAAGACTACGTAAACTAAATCTGTACTCACTGGAAAGAAGAAGAGAGAGGTACATCATAATCTACATATGGAAAATGATCGAAAAACTGGTACCAAACCTAAAACTAAACCCAATTACCATTCAAACAACACTGGAAAATAGGAAAGGCAGAATGTGTAGTGTTCCCAAATTAAAAGCACGACAAGGGACCTCCTCAACCCTGAAGGAAAATAGCTTGGTTGTCAGGGGGCCAAGACTTTTCAACCAGCTTCCTAAGGACCTCAGAAACGTAATGGGGGTCAAAGTTGAAGTCTTCAAGGAAAGACTGGATGCCTGGCTCAGGACAGTACCAGATGAGCCGGGCGTGCCTGGCTATGTACGGTGGAGAGCGCAAGAAAGTAACTCGCTCCTCCACCAGGCCAGACCTAGAGGCGGGGCCACCAGCTTGACCTCCGTGTGAAGAGAGACCAACACACGAAACAACATAAGGTTCATAAGGTAAGGTGTATATATATATATAAAACAATCCCTTAAATGTGTGAACAGAAATGCATTGTAGGTTATCTTTACGATCTTTATGTTTAGTTACGAAATCGACCGTTGTAGAATACTCAAAGCAGTTTCCGCCAAGATTGCTGAGCAGCCAGCGAAGGAGTCAATAAAAGCTGTACACTGTACAGCTAAGAGCTCTCGTGAGTTCCGATTCAATACTAAGGATAGCTAAAAAGTTGAGGCGATTTTCTGACATCACTGACCGTAGGTAGTTCTTTAGTCGTCGCAGTACAGAAAAAGATCTTTCGGCAGAACAGTTGGAAGCCGGCGTACATCGGAAAATCTTGAGCGCAATATCAACATATGGGTAAACTTCTTTTAATCCTTTTGCTTGGATCATCTCAAGAATGCTCGTAGGAGTTTTCTCCAAATTCAGAAGAAACCCACGGAAATGAAGATACTCATTAACAAATGCTTCCGCCAGGTCATCCTTGTAAAATTCCCAAAGCTTAATAGCATTGGCAGTTATATCTGTCGGATTCAAGGTGGTGACTTTTGTAAAAAATGCAAACCGTGCATGGAGGTTTTAATACACATCTTTGCGACGGTTTAATTCTGATAATAATCTGTCAAGTACCACAAGATAAGTATTAATAAAGAAGTTCCTCCGTCCATCTAATTCTACCTCGCCTTCGCGAGTTTCGTCGACTCTAAGTTTTCTTTTCTTTTTCCTTTTCATTGTAACTTCATATTCGCGGATAGATGATTTCTTAATTGCTGCTTCTTCATAAAAGTCTAAGTTGTCTCTTGCATCTTTTACATAGAACGTCAATGATGCATACAGTTCTGCTACGACACCAAGATCAATGTTAACTGCTTGGAGCTGTTTACTAGTAGCATTGAACCTTTCCAGAATGTCACCCCACATTAAAGAAAGAATTGTAGTTTCAGTTGATTGAGGTAGCCTGATGCTTCAATGCGTGTGCAAGGCTTTTCTGATTCATCTTCTTCACTGGAGGTAAGTGCCTCTATATTCTATAACCTCTTCCCAGTCTTTATTGAGACTCCTACACGGTTCTTCACGGGCTGACCATCGAGTGTCTGATAAACTCTTTAGCATTACATTTTCAGATTTGGTAAAATGATTTTGTAGTATTTCCGAATGGTGAGTGGAGGCAGTGAAGAACACGTAAAGATTTTGGAGAAGTGCGAAAAAAATCAATGACTTCCTTACAGCAACTTCCTGCACACTGTCCAATCAAATTTAATGAGTGTGCAGAGCAGGGTACATAAACTGCTACTGGGTACGCTTCTTTTATTCTGGCTTGCAAGCCAGAGTAAGTCCCTGACATGTTGGGAGCGTTATCATACGACTCTCCTCTGCAGTTTGCAATGTCGAGATAATGCATTTTTAATATGCTGGAAACCGAGTTGAAAAGCTGCTCTGATTTGTGGTATACGCTGAGAAGGAATGCCAAAAATCGCTCTACGGGATGCCCATCTTCTCTTACGTATCTCAGAATAACTGCAAGTTCATCGACATGTGATATGTCTTGGGTGGAGTCCACAATAATAGAATATTACTTCGCACATTTCACTTCCTCAGTTATTTGTTTGGTAACTTTGTCAGCTATTAGTTTGATGAATTGCTCACATGTAAACGAAGACAAGTATGAGGTATGACCTTTTCCTGGATTTTTGTATTTTGCAATATGTTCCGCCAGAAAAGGGTCAAATTCAGCAATAAGTTCCAAAGCCATTATAAAGTTTCCACTGTGGACAGAACCAAATTTCTCAATGTGGCCCCTAAAAGGTAAACCATGATATGCCAGTGACCGAACCACTGCAACAACTCGTTGTAAAACACTCCTCCAATACTTCTTCTTCCCATCAATTTGATAGAAAAGTTGTCTGTCAATTCTTCCGAGAGTTGAACTTCTCATTTTCATAGCTAACACACATGACTTATGTTCAGAGGAATTTTCATGGCTTGTTGTTACTGCATCATTGCCATGCTTCCAGTCATCAAATCCTTCCTTACCAATTTTAGTAGTTCCAACAAATAACCGACATGGAACGCAGAAAACTGAGACTGTGCTCTCCGAATACATTAAATATGTTCTCTTCACCTCTCCGTTAACAAGCTGTGTTTCAAATAAGGTTTTACAAAAATATCTGAATCGTTCACCAAAACGTCTCTTTGATTGAGAAAAGTTCATGTTTTCTAGGTCCTGATTTATGCCGTGCTCTGACACATAATGACGTGTAGCATCATTAACTTCCCATAATGCTGGGTCTTGTCCAATGGAAGTGTTGCTGGAGGTAGTTGTGATGCTACCTATATCACAAGACTTAGTATAGGGTAGGCAGGATTCTTGAACTTCTCTACCAGATAATCTAAAATTAACTAGGACCTTCATTAACATTTTGATCTTCTTGGAAACTTCTAATCTTGGTACATTCTAATTCTTTTAAAAGAACATTCAGATTTGTTTCAACATTTTTGCTCTTTACAGTATATCAGATTTCTTGAAGAAAGTATCAATTTTCGCAGTTTTTCAATGACATCTCTTGTTTTTCAGCTTTCTCCAGAGCTCTCTTCTTATACTCCGAGCCGCTGTCTTTTTCTCTCATCACTCATCTGAAAAAACAAATACATCTGAAATTAATTAAAAATATAAATAATATATTTTAAAATAGAAATATATTATTAAAATTAATAAAATATATTATAATTATATATTTTTAAAAAATAGCTCAGCCAGGCTGATTAGATCTCTAACAGCTAACTACTCGCACTGTACATATAGGCAGTTAAGTTAACATTAAAAATTCAAAATTGTCTTAAAAACTGCCTTCTTACTTTGTATAAATACCATTACTGTACTGAACTGAGATAAACACAATCTTGTCTTTAAATTTTAATTGTTGTCCAGTTTCAAATTTCAAAGTTGCAAAATAGAAAAAATATACAAAATAATTGGCCAATTTTTGGCTTGATACTCTGTGAAGTATAAACAATAAATCTGAAATAAAATAAAAATAATTAGCTTTAAAATAAAGATATTAAAATTAATAAAATATATTAAGGCCAAGGACCAACTTTGAAATCGACTTCGTTCAAACGTAATGAGATTTTTTTTTAAGTGGTACTAACTTTTCTCCGTTTTTTTTATTAAAAAAATACCAGAAATTTTGGATTTTTTCCATACCTAAAAAGTGTTCTTGTTACCTTTCTTGTTCGACTTTCCTCCAGAATTTTACTGCTCTCAAAATTTTGCCGACCCCTAAAATTTGCCGCCCTGGGCCATGGCCCATTTAGCCCATATGTAAATACGCGCCTGATGGATGACCTTACCAATGAACTAAAAACTGCCCGTGCTGGCTATGTCATTGGAAAGGAAAAATTAATCATTTAATGTATGCTGATAACCTTGTTCTTCTGTCACCCTCTCCCCATGTGCTGAGAGTACTATTAGAGACATGTGTTATTTTATTTATTTGTCGGGTTCAAAATCCCAGCTGAGCCGTGAACGGCCAAATTCTAAAGGGCCAGTTCTACCTAAAGCCCAAGTTAAGCTAAATTAAAACTTACGGATTTGAGATCCTATTAGGTCCTACCTCAGGGTTGCTGACTCGATGCGGGCCTACCTTAGACCTTAGTTACATGAATTTAATGTAAACAAAAAGGGTACTATTTATGGTCTTCTTTCTCAACCTTACAACAACAACGCAACCTGGACTATTGCACGGTGCAACAATCTTGTATCTAAACAACCAAACTGAATTGCAAGAGAGCTCTCTAATCTCTATCAGACCACACCCTGTACGTACGACATCCCACAAACGAGTAGAAAAGACGCGCAGCGCCCCAAAATGATGCCACCAGCGTCCCAAACACTGATGCCACAAGAGCCCAAAAATGCTAGCTCTTATTAAGTGAATTTTTCACTAACCTTACAATTATGAGATGGATATATACACCTTAGCTTAATATATACAAGCAATGCTGCATCAATCAGCTTAGTCATCATATCGCCTTGGGACAACAATGGTTCTTCCTCTTCTAGATTTTCTAACACTCCCCACCGAAGAGGCATTGTTGTCGTTACCTTCCGCAAGGTTAGCCAAGCCTTCTCCATGAGGCTGTAACTCAAATGTTTCATCTTGACTATGTGTTTTTGCTGATTTCTAAAGCATAGAGTTTTTGTATAGGCCTCTTTAACTTTCCTCCTGAAGTCTTTACCAGTGCAGACCTAACTAAATTGTCTTTGCCAACAAACAACTCTTCAATTATGCCAAGCTTCCAGCATTGCCTTGGTCTTTCATCCCCAATCATTACCACGTCTCCCACCTTGATACAATTTGCATTGGAGCCCTTTACCTTGCCTGATGGGTAATAATTGAGTTCTGGCAAGTATTCCATCTGCCACCTCTTCCATAACTGATCTTGTAGCTCTTCAAGGTACCTGAACCGTCTGGTTAACTCTCCTTGAGTGCTCTGGATAGGCTGCAAGTCTTCTGGCACACTGGGGCTTGATGTTAATCGTTTACCACAAAGAAAATGATTTGGTGTCAATGGCTCTGCATCCTGCATACTGTTGTAAACAAAAGTGATAGGCCTACTGTTCACCATTGCTTCTACTTCACATAAAACAGTGCAGAATTCTTCTTTGCTCAAATGAGCATTAGCTAAAAGTTTCTTTAATGGACACTTTACACTTCTCACTAGCCTTTCCCAAAATCCTCCCCACCATGGTGCTCTCTCAACAATAAACTCCCACTGTACCCCTTGGTGTGAAAAGTAGGATTGGAATCCTTCCTCTTTTAGCAAGGACAGAATTTCTTGGAGTTCGTTTGCAGCCTTTTTGAAGTTTTTGCATTATCCGATATGATTTTATTTGGGAAACCCCTTCTGTTCACAAACCTTTTAAAGGCCAAAAGAAATACATCACTACTTAAGTTGCTTACCAACTCCAAATGGATTGCTCTGGTGGTAGCACAGGTGAAAAGACATATATAACCTTTGTTAGACTCCCCTCGCTCATACACATAGACTGGCCCTGCAAAGTCTACTCCCACTACATCAAATGGGGCAGTATAGACACACCGTTCTCTTGGAAGTGGAGCCACCTTTTCATAATAAGGCTTTGCACTCCAACGCTTGCAAACCACACATTTATGCACGACCTTTTTTACTACTTGTCTAATTTTGGGAATCCAAAACTGTTGTCTGATCTCTATTATCACTTCTCTAACTCCATCATGTAACAGCTTATGATGAGTATCCAGGATCAAAAGGTCCACAAAGTGCCCCCCAGAAGGTAGCAAAATTGGATGTCTTTTCTCCTCTGGAAGCCCAGAAAACTGTAGTCTACCTCCTACTCTCAATAAATCCTGATCCAAAAACACATCCAAACCCTTGAGTGCAGAATGTGTTGGGAGAACCTGTAATGGATGGCTGGTGAGCAATTCTCTCTCTTCACCAAATTTTTCCTTCTGCATATATACCACCCAGTATTTCCTGGCTTGCTGAATCTCATTACTGTTCAGAATTCCTTCCCTTCTTGTTTCTCCCTTAATGTTGTTGGTAAATCTATATACCCATGCTGTCACTCTTAACAATCTTTTCAGACTGCTAATGTCCTCAAGCCTCAATATGGGGTCCTGCTGCATAACTTGACAACTGTTCACAGCGCATTTTCTCACCTCACTCACCCATGCTTCTTCAGCCTGGCATTCTCCTACAATAGGCTGATTAGAAGGCCAGTTTTCACTTCCAAGTTTTAGCCACTCTGGTCCATTCCACCACAAACTTGACTGTGAAAGATCTTTCACTGAAATTCCTCGTGTTGGTAAATCAGCGGGGTTTTGGATGCCTGGACAATGCTTCCATTGCTTGGGATCTGTGTGCGCTTGAATTTCCTCCACCCTATTGGCAACAAATGGTTTCCATTTCCTTGCCTGACTTCTTAACCAGTGCCAAACTATAGTGGAGTCTGTCCAATAATAGCTTGGAATTTCATAGAGGGCCAAAGACTTTCGCACTGTAATTGCAAGCCGACTAGCAATAACGGCACCCATCAATTCCAACCTTGGAACAGAAAGCCTTTTCAAAGGTGCTACTCTACTCTTTGCAGCAACCAACCTGCAACTTACTTCCTCTTCCAATGCGCCTCTTATATAAATACAAGTTGCATAGGCTTCCTCACTTGCATCACAAAAGATGTGCAGCTCCAAATTGTCTGGACTATTGTTCAACTCTCCAAAGTACCATCTTGGGATTTCAATGTCTCCAAGATGTGCCAATTCTTTGAACCAATATTTCCACCTTACCACCATATGATCAGGTAACTCTTGGTCCCAACCAAGTCCAATTTCCCAGAGGCTCTGAAACCAAATTTTTGACTTTATCACAAATGGAGCCAGGAATCCAAGAGGATCAAAGACCTTTGAAGCCAAACTAAGAGCTGTACGTTTTGTCCACCTTGTCTCATTCTCAGCCAGCTCTACTAAAGATTTCCCATTGAAGGTAAACAAATCATCATCTTGCTGCCAAACAATGCCTAGCACCTTTGCATCTATTGCCCACAACTCCTTAATACCAGAATCCTCAATACTTTCTGCTGCATCAGGTACTACACAGGAATGACTCATAAACTCTTGTAATTGCGAATGATTGGTCTGCCATTTTCTAAGCTCCATGCCAGCCTCCCTCATTATAGCTCTAGCCTCCATGAATATCTGTTTAGCCATTTCTGTATTATCCACGGAACACAGCAAATCATCAACATAAAAATTCTTCCTTATGTGTTCAATAGTGTTAGGATAGACTTCAGAATATTTCTTAAAATGGTACTGCATAGTTGTTAGAAAATCTAGAAGAGGAAGAACCATTGTTGTCCCAAGGCGATACGATGACTAAGCTGATTGATGCAGCATTGCTTGTATATATTAAGTTAAGGTGTGTATATATCCATCTCATAATTGTAAGGTTAGTGAAAAATTAAATTAATTTAGAGCTAGCATTTTTGAGCTCTTGTGGCATCATTGTTTGGTCACACTGTTGGCATCATTTTGAGACGCTGCGCGTCTTTTCTACTCGTTTGTGGAAGGTCGTACGTAAAGGTGTGGTTTGATAGAGAGCTCTCTTGCAATTCAGTTTGGTTGTTTAGATACATGATTGTTGCATCGTGCAATAGTCCAGGTTGCGTTGTTGTTGCAAGGTTCAGAAAGAAGACCACAAATAGTACCCTTTTGTTTACTTTAAGTTCATGTAATTTAAGGTCTAAGGTAGGCCCGCATCGAGTCAGCAACCCTGAGGTTACCCTGAGGTAGGACCTAATAGGATCTCAAATCCGTAAGTTTTAATTTAGCTTAACTTGGGCTTTAGGTAGAACTTGCCCTTTAGAATTTGGCCGTTCACGGCTCAGCTGGGATTTCGAACCCGACAAATAAATAAAATAACATGGTCCTTCAGAACCGGATTTCTACCCCAAGACTGAGTCAGTGACCATTTTTCGGCAAAGTTCTGATTGTGCAAATTGTATCCCAAGTTAGGCCTAGACGGGTTGAGTATTATTGAGTTAAGGTCCCAGGGTAAAAAGTTTGGTCGCCCAATTGCGAAACTTGGCCAGTCGTCTGTCGTTTTTTGGCCTACTTTTTTTCCGGTTTGGTTAATTTTGGGTTATTATTGAATTAAGGTCCCAGGGTAAAGTTTGGTCGCCCAATTGCGAAACTTGGCCAGTCGTCTGTCGTTTTTTGGCCTACTTTTTTTCCGGTTTGGTTAATTTTGGGTTATTATTGAATTAAGGTCCCAGGGTAAAGTTTGGTCGCCCAATTGCGAAACTTGGCCAGTCGTCTGTCGTTTTTTGGCCTACTTTTTTCCGGTTTGGTTAATTTGGGTTATTATTGAATTAAGGTCCCAGGGTAAAGTTTGGTCGCCCAATTGCGAAACTTGGCCAGTCGTCTGTCGTTTTTTGGCCTACTTTTTTCCGGTTTGGTTAATTTTGGGTCATTATTGAATTAAGGTCCTGGGGTGGAAAATTTGGTATTCCATACTGGTGTTTGGTTAGTACCCCACTCAGCAATTCAGTTTATTTGAAAGTAAAATTTGCGTTTGATCAGTTTGGTTAAGTATTTCTGCCAATTCAGCTCATTTGGTATTGAGCCCAAGGGTTGTTTACATTGAAGATGAGTGCATCTGAATTGAACAAATTTATAAAAAGGAGAAGTGCCTACAAAGGTCTAATTACAAAGGTCATTGCCACTATAGATTCTGCCATAGAGCAAGAGGATTTACGCTTAGTGACTGCGAAGCTTGCCATATTAGAAACTAAAAAGGTTGCTCTAAGTGAGGTAAATGTTAAAATTGAGGCTCTTATAGAAGAGGATGAAATAGAAAATAACATAATTTACTTTGAAGAGATTATTGATGATATGATTAACGTAGGCCTCCGAGCAAAAGAGTTTAGCAGCTCAGTACAGTTAGAGACCAGGTCTAATAATGAAACACAACACTCAACAAATGATGCTTGTGAAGTTAAGGTTAACAGATCTGTAGTTCAATTACCGAGGCTTGTACTCAAAACATTTTCTGGGAGTATTCAGGAATGGCAAGGATGGGCAGACAGTTTTCAATCAGCAGTTCATTCTAGTCAAGTGTTAAGTGCCGTGGAGAAGTTTAATTATTTGCGGTCCCTCTTGGAAGGGGAGGCAGCAAAGACTATAGCGGATTAGCATTAACAGAGGCTAATTATAATGTGGCTTGGGATATATTAAAGAAACGGTTTGGTAAGCCAGAGATCTTAATTAAAAGCCACCTCCGTGCACTTTTAACTATACCTCCTGTTAATAATCCTAATAGTGTCAAGGAGTTACGGCAGTTATATGATGAATTTGAAATTAGAACTAGGTCCCTGGACAACTTGGGTGTAGGAATGGAAAAGTATGGTATAATGTTGGTTCCTACACTGGAGTCTAAATTGCCTAGCTCAATTTTGCTTGAATTAAGTAGGGGACACTCTGCAGAACATGTGTACATCCCCCTTCAGCAGATGTTAAGTCTTTAGGCACAGAATTAGCAAGACGAGAGGAGTTTGAGTTTGCACAGTGGGATGGTAAACAAGAGGACAAAGCAGGCACAGCACCAAAGTTTCCACAAAAAGGAATAGCCCAGGTACAGTGTCAGCTCTACATGCCTCCTCTGAGAATAAATTAAAGGGAATCAAGGAATGTATATTTTGCGAAGGCAACCACAAGTCTATAAATGTGAGGTGGCTGAGGCCTTACCCTTTGAGGAGAGAAAGGACAGGGTAACTAAGTCCACAGCATGTTTTAAATGTTTTTTGAAAGGTCATAGAGCAAGGTTTTGTAAGTTTAAAATTTTGTGCAAAAAATGTCATGGTAGGCATCAGCCATTATTGTGTGAAAACACTCTTAGTAGGCCTACCCCAGAAGTAGAGACATCAGTGGCACATGCCACTGCTATGCAAGGAGTAAAAGTAAAGGGGGATTATTGCAAACAACTGCAGCCTTATTAATTGGGAATGAGGGAGAAGCTACTGTAAGAGTGTTGTTTGATAGTGGTAGCCAGTGTAGTTTTATTAAGACCGAATTTCCAGAAAATTGAAGTTTAAAGAACTTAAGAGGGAAAATTTAAGAATTTCTGGGTTTGGGGGTTCCGTTCAAAACCGAACCAAATTTAAGAAGGTAGAAGTTCTGGTTAAAGGGTTGTTACCGCAAAGTCCCACTATCAAGGTCCAAGCTGTAGAGATTGAGGAACTTTGTGCTCCAGTCACTACTTGTTTAGATATGGCATGTGTCCAAGAATTGCAAGTTAAAGGAATTAATTTGGGCAATAATAAGTTTGAGGGAACAGAAGATAGTCTTTTGATTGGAGCTGACTATTATTGGGACTTCATCACTGGTAATATTGTCCGTACATCTCAAGGCCCAGTAGCTATTGAAAGTAAGCTAGGCTGGATGCTACATGGTAGTTATTGCAATGAAATGGAAGTTAAGGCTCTCTTTGTTAAGATTGAGGAGAACAGCCATGGTCTGGAAAGGCATTTGAAAGCGTTTTGGGAACTTGAATCTATTGGTATAAAGGACAACCAGGCAAGTACAGTGAACAATGATGTTTTAGAGCACTTTGAAAAAGGGATTGGGTTTAGAGATGGTTGCTATGAAGTTGGCCTACCATGGAAGGATTCTTGCAAACCCGGTTCAAACCTTCAGCTAGCTAATCGGAGGTTGGAGACTTCATTGTACAGGCTAAGAAAAAATGAGGAGTTGTTAATTGAATACGATGAGGCCATCCTAAGTTATGTAAGGGAGGGCTATGCTGAAAAGGTGCAAGGTGAGCTGGTGAGCCAGGAGGCACATTATCTGCCACACCATGCAGTGGTACGGCGAGACAAAACTACCACCAAACTGAGGGTAGTTTTTGATGGCTCAGCCAAGGACAAAGGTGGTGTGTCCTTGAATGACTGTTTGGATGCTGGGCCAAATTTAAATGCAGATTTATTTTCCTTGTTACTGAGATTCAGGTTTGGTAGAGTAGCATTGACTGCAGATGTGAAGCAAGCCTTTTTGCGGATAAAGTTAAAACCAGAGGACAGAGATGCAGTAAGGTATCTGTGGGTGGATACGAAAGACTTGTTGGAAAATGAACCTAAGGTTCAAGCATATAGAATGAAGTCAGTGTTGTTTGGCCTCAGCTCCAGTCCATTTGTTGGCAGCTACTATGCAGTACCATTTTAAGAAATATTCTGAAGTCTATCCTAACACTATTGAACACATAAGGAAAAATTTTATGTTGATGATTTGCTATGTTCCGTGGATAATACAGAAATGGCTAAACAGATATTCATGGAGGCTAGAGCTATAATGAGGGAGGCTGGCATGGAGCTCAGAAAATGGCAGACCAATCATTCGCAATTACAAGAGTTTATGAGTCATTCCTCTGTAGTACCTGATGCAGCAGAAAGTATTGAGGATTCTGGTATTAAGGAGTTGTGGGCAATAGACGCAAAGGTGCTAGGCATCGTTTGGCAGCAAGATGATGATTTGTTTACCTTCAATGGGAAATCTTTAGTAGAGCTGGCCGAGAATGAGACAAGGTGGACAAAACGTACAGCTCTTAGTTTGGCTTCGAAGGTCTTTGATCCTCTTGGATTCCTGGCTCCATTTGTGATAAAGTCAAAAATTTGGTTTCAGAGCCTCTGGGAAATTGGACTTGGTTGGGACCAAGAGTTATTGATCATATGGTGGTAAGGTGGAAATATTGGTTCAAAGAATTGGCACATCTTGGAGACATTGAAATCCCAAGATGGTACTTTGGAGAGTTGAACAATAGTCCAGACAATTTGGAGCTGCACATCTTTTGTGATGCAAGTGAGGAAGCCTATGCAACTTGTATTTATATAAGAGGCGCATTGCAAGAAGAAGTAAGTTGCAGGTTGGTTGCGGCAAAGAGTAGAGTAGCACCTTTGAAAAGGCTTTCTGTTCCAAGGTTGGAATTGATGGGTGCCGTTATTGCTAGTCGGCTTGCAATTACAGTGCGAAAGTCTTTGGCCCTCTATGAAATTCCAAGCTATTATTGGACAGACTCCACTATAGTTTGGCACTGGTTAAGAATCAGGCAAGGAATGGAAACCATTTGTTGCCAATAGGGTGGAGGAAATTCAAGCGCACACAGATCCCAAGCAATGGAAGCATTGTCCAGGCATCCAAAACCCCGCTGATTTACCAACACGAGGAATTTCGGTGAAAGATCTTTCACAATCAAGTTTGTGGTGGAATGGGCCAGAGTGGCTAAAACTTGGAAGTGAAAACTGGCCTTCTAATCAGCCTATTGTAGGAGAATGCCAGGCTGAAGAAGCATGGGTGAGTGAGGTGAGAAAATGCGCTGTGAACAGTTGTCAAGTTATGCAGCAGGACCCCATATTGAGGCTTGAGGACATTAGCAGTCTGAAAAGATTGTTAAGTGACAGCATGGGTATATAGATTTACCAACAACATTAAGGGAGAAACAAGAAGGGAAGGAATTCTGAACAGTAATGAGATTCAGCAAGCCAGGAAATACTGGGTGGTATATATGCAGAAGAAAAAATTTGGTGAAGAGAGAGAATTGCTCACCAGCCATCCATTACAGGTTCTACCAACACATTCTGCGCTCAAGGGTTTGGATGTGTTTTTGGATCAGGATTTATTGAGAGTAGGAGGTAGACTACAGTTTTCTGGGCTTCCAGAGGAGAAAAGACATCCAATTTTGCTACCTTCTGGGGGGCACTTTGTGGACCTTTTGATCCTGGATACTCATCATAAGCTGTTACATGCTGGAGTTAGAGAAGTGATAATAGAGATTAGACAACAATTTTGGATTCTCAAAATTAGACAAGTAGTGAAAAGGTCTTGCATAAATGTGTGGTTTGCAAGCGTTGGAGTGCAAAGCCTTATTATGAAAAGGTGGCTCCACTTCCAAGAGAACGGTGTGTCTATACTGCCCCATTTGATGTAGTGGGAGTAGACTTTGCAGGGCCAGTCTATGTGTATGAGCGAGGGGAGTCTAACAAAGGTTATATATGCCTTTTCACCTGTGCTACCACCAGAGCAATCCATTTGGAGTTGGTAAGCAACTTAAGTAGTGATGTATTTCTTTTGGCCTTTAAACGGTTTGTGAACAGAAGGGGTTTCCCAAATAAAATCATATCGGATAATGCAAAAACCTTCAAAAAGGCTGCAAAGGAACTCCAAGAAATTTGGTCCTTGCTAAAAGAGGAAGGATTCCAATCCTACTTTTCACACCAAGGGGTACAGTGGGAGTTTATTGTTGAGAGAGCACCATGGTGGGGAGGATTTTGGGAAAGGCTAGTGAGAAGTGTAAAGTGTCCATTAAAGAAACTTTTAGCTAATGCTCATTTGAGCAAAGAAGAATTCTCTACTGTTTTATGTGAAGTAGAAGCAATGGTGAACAGTAGGCCTATCACTTTTGTTTACAACAGTAGGCAGGATGCAGAGCCATTGACACCAAATCATTTTCTTTGTGGTAAACGATTAACATCAAACCCCAGTGTGCCAGAAGACTTGCAGCCCATCCAGAGCACTCAAGGAGAGTTAACCAGACGGTTCAGGTACCTTGAAGAGCTACAAGATCAGTTATGGAAGAGGTGGCAGATGGAATACTTGCCAGAACTCAATTATTACCCATCAGGCAAGGTAAAGGGCTCCAATGCAAATTGTATCAAGGTGGGAGAAGTGGTAATGATTGGGGATGAAAGACCAAGGCAATGCTGGAAGCTTGGCATAATTGAAGAGTTGTTTGTTGGCAAAGACAATTTAGTTAGGTCTGCACTGGTAAAGACTTCAGGAGGAAAGTTAAAGAGACCTATACAAAAACTCTATGCTTTAGAAATCAGCAAAAACACAGATAGTCAAGATGAAACATTTGAGTTACAGCCTCATGAAGAAGGCTTGGCTAACCTTGCAGAAGGTAATGACAACAATGCCTCTTCGGTGGGGAGTGTTAGAAAATCTAGAAGAGGAAGAACCATTTGTCCCAAGGCGATACGATGACTAAGCTGATTGATGCAGCATTGCTTGTATATATATTAAGTTAAGGTGTGTATATATATCCATCTCATAATTGTAAGGTTAGTGAAAAATTAAATTAATTTAGAGCTAGCATTTTTGAGCTCTTGTGGCATCATTGTTTGGTCACACTGTTGGCATCATTTTGAGACGCTGCGCGTCTTTTCTACTCGTTTGTGGAAGGTCGTACGTAAGGTGTGGTTTGATAGAGAGCTCTCTTGCAATTCAGTTTGGTTGTTTAGATACATGATTGTTGCATCGTGCAATAGTCCAGGTTGCGTTGTTGTTGCAAGGTTCAGAAAGAAGACCACAAATAGTACCCTTTTGTTTACTTTTTAAGTTCATGTAAATTAAGATCTAAGTGAGGCCCGCATCGAGTCAGCAACCCTGAGGTTACCCTGAGGTAGGACCTAATAGGATCTCAAATCCGTAAGTTTTAATTTAGCTTAACTTGGGCTTTAGGTAGAACTTGCCCTTTAGAATTTGGCCGTTCACGGCTCAGCTGGGATTTCGAACCCGACAAATAAATAAAATAACAATAGTAGCTGCCAACAGAAATGGACTAGAGCTGAGGCCAAACAACACTGACTTCATTCTATATGCTTGAACCTTAGGTTCATTTTCCAACAAGTCTTTCGTATCCACCCACAGATACCTTACTGCATCTCTGTCCTCTGGTTTTAACTTTATCCGCAAAAAGGCTTGCTTCACATCTGCAGTCAATGCTACTCTACCAAACCTGAATCTCAGTAACAAAAAATAAATCTGCATTTAAATTTGGCCCAGCATCCAAACAGTCATTCAAGGACACACCACCTTTGTCCTTGGCTGAGCCATCAAAAACTACCCTCAGTTTGGTGGTAGTTTTGTCTCGCCGTACCACTGCATGGTGTGGCAGATAATGTGCCTCCTGGCTCACCAGCTCACCTTGCACCCTTTCAGCATAGCCCTCCCTTACATAACTTAGGATGGCCTCATCGTATTCAATTAACAACTCCTCATTTTTTCTTAGCCTATACAATGAAGTCTCCAACCTCCGATTAGCTAGCTGTTTGAACCGGGTTTGCAAGAATCCTTCCATGGTAGGCCAACTTCATAGCAACCATCTCTAAACCCAATCCCTTTTTCAAATTGCTCTAAAACATCATTGTTCACTGTACTTGCCTGGTTGTCCTTTATGCCAATAGATTCAAGTTCCCAAAACGCTTTCAATGCCTTTCCAGGCCATGGCTGTTCTCCTCATCTTAACAAAAGAGCCTTAACTTCCATTTCATTGCAATAACTACCATGTAGCATCCAGCCTAGCTTACTTTCAATAGCTACCGGGCCTTGAGATGTACGGACAATATTACAGTGATGAAGTCCCAATAAGTCAGCTCCAATCAAAAGACTAATATCTTCTGTTCCCTCAAACTTATTATTGCCCAAATTAATTCCTTTAACTTGCAATTCTTGGACACATGCCATATCTAAACAAGTAGTGACTGGAGTACAAAGTTCCTCAATCTCTACATCTTGGACCTTGATAGTGGGACTTTGCGGTAACAACCCTTTAACCAGAACTTCTACCTTCTTAAATTTGGTTCGGTTTGAACGGAACCCCCAAACCCAGAAATTCTTAAATTTTCCCTCTTAAGTTCTTTAAACTTCAATTTTCTGGAAATTCTGGTCTTAATAAAACTACACTGGCTACCACTATCAAACAACACTCTTACAGTAGCTTCTCCCTCATTCCCAATTAACAAGCTGCAGTTGTTTGCAATAATTCCCCTTTACTTTTACTCCCTTGCATAGCAGTGGCATGTGCCACTGATGTCTCTACTTCTGGGGTAGGCCTACTAAGAGTGTTTTCAAACAATAATGGCTGATGCCTACCATGACATTTTTTGCACAAAATTTTAAACTTACAAACCTTGCTCTATGACCTTTCAAAAAACATTTAAAACATGCTGTGGACTTAGTTACCCTGTCCTTTCTCTCCTCAAAGGGTAAGGCCTCAGCCACCTCACATTTATATGACTTGTGGTTGCCTTCGCAAATATGCATTCCTTGATTCTTTAATTTATTCTCAGAGGAGGCATGTAGAGCTGACACTGTACCTGGGCTATTCCTTTTTGTGGAAACTTTGGTGCTGTGCCTGCCTTTGTCCCCTTGTTTACCATCCCACTGTGCAAACTCAACTCCCTCTCGTCTTGCTAATTCTGTGCCTAAAAGACTTAACATCTGCTGAAGGGGATGTACACATGTTCTGCAGAGTGTCCCCTACTTATTCAAGCAAAATTGAGCTAGGCAATTTAGACTCCAGTGTAGGAACCAACTTATACCATACTTTTCCATTCCTACACCCAAGTTGTCCAGGGATCTAGTTTCTAATTTCAAATTCATCATATAACTGCCGTAACTCCTTGACACTATTAGGATTATTAACAGGAGGTATAGCTAAAAGTGCACGGAGGTGGCTTTTAATTAAGATCTCTGGCTTACCAAACCGTTTCTTTAATATATCCCAAGCCACACATTATAATTAGCCTCTGTTAATGCTAATCCTGCTATAGTCTTTGCTGCCTCCCCTTCCAAGAGGGACCGCAAATAATTAAACTTCTCCACGGCACTTAACACTTGACTAGAATGAACTGCTGATTGAAAACTGTCTGCCCATCCTTGCCATTCCTGAATACTCCCAGAAAATGTTTTGAGTACAAGCCTCGGTAATTGAACTACAGATCTGTTAACCTTAACTTCACAAACATCATTTGTTGAGTGTTGTGTTTCATTATCAGACCTGGTCTCTAACTGTACTGAGCTGCTAAACTCTTTTGCTCGGAGGCCTACGTTAATTATATCATCAATAATCTCTTCAAAGTAAATTATGTTATTTTCTATTTCATCCTCTTCTATAAGAGCCTCAATTTTAACATTTACCTCACTTAGAGCAACCTTTTGTTTCTAATATGGAAAGCTGCGCAGTCACTAAGCGTAAATCCTCTTGCTCTATGGCAGAATCTATAGTGGCAATGACCTTTGTAATTAGACCTTTGTAGGCGCTTCTCCTTTTTATAAATTTGTTCAATTCAGATGCACTCATCTTCATGCAAACAACAATTGGGCTCAATGCCAAATAAGCTGAATTGGCAGAAATACTTAACCGAACTGATCAAACGTAAATTTTATTTTCAAATAAACTGAATTGCTAGGTGGGGTACTAACCAACACCAGTATGGAATACCAAATTTTCCACCCAAGTAACTGGCACACTGGTCTGCAACCTTCGCCTACGAATAATAAACCAAATTAACCAAACTGGTAAATGTAGGCCAAAAACAACGACTGACAAGTGGCCAAGTTTCGCAATTGGGCAACCAAACTTTCTACCCTGGGACCTTAATTCAATAATAACCCAAAATTAACCAAACCGGTAAAATGTAGGCCAAAACAACGACAGACGACTGGCCAAGTTTCGCAATTGGGCAACCAAACTTTCTACCCTGGAACCTTAATTCAATAATAACCCAAAATTAACCAAACCGGTAAAATGTAGGCCAAAACAACGACAGACGACTGGCCAAGTTTCGCAATTGGGCGACCAAACTTTTTACCCTGGGACCTTAATTCAATAATACTCAACCCGTCTAGGCCTAACTTGGGCTACAATTTGCACAATCAGAACTTTGCCGAAAAATAGTCACTGACTCAGTCTTGGGGTAGAATCCGGTTCTGAAGGACCATGTTATTTTATTTATTTGTCGGGTTCAAAATCCCAGCTGAGCCGTGAACGGCCAAATTCTAAAGGGCCAGTTCTACCTAAAGCCCAAGTTAAGCTAAATTAAAACTTACGGATTTGAGATCCTATTAGGTCCTACCTCAGGGTTGCTGACTCGATGCGGCCTACCTTAGACCTTAGTTACATGAATTTAATGTAAACAAAAAGGGTACTATTTATGGTCTTCTTTCTCAACCTTGCAACAACAACGCAACCTGGACTATTGCACGGTGCAACAATCTTGTATCTAAACCACCAAACTGAATTGCAAGAGAGCTCTCTAATCTCTATCAGACCACACCCTGTACGTACGACATCCCACAAACGAGTAGAAAAGACGCGCAGCGCCCCAAAATGATGCCACCAGCGTCCCAAACACTGATGCCACAAGAGCCCAAAAATGCTAGCTCTTATTAAGTGAATTTTTCACTAACCTTACAATTATGAGATGGATATATATACACACCTTAACTTAATATATACAAGCAATGCTACATCAATCAGTTTAGTCATCATATCGCCTTGGGACAACAATGGTTCTTCCTCTTCTAGATTTTCTAACAACATGTGAACAATATGGTATAGAAAATGACATCACCTATAATGGGGCAAAGAGTTGTATTTTGATTTTTGGGTGTAATCTACTGAAACATGTATCATGTGGGTCTTTTGAAATGAATGGTCAGGCTATACCTGTCAAAGACACATGTAAATACTTAAGTCATATAATTACTCACGAGCTGCGAGATGAACTCGATAATGAGAGGCAACATAAAAAGCTGTATGTACATGGTAACATGCTAGTAAGGAAATTTGGTATGTGTTCAGAATCAGTGTCGTGATTCCCCTTCCTTCATTTATAATTCATTATTGTACTTCACTTTTTATTCCATTTCTCTTTATCCTACATCGTTCCCTTTATACTCGTTTCGCTGTACTGTATAAATACGGGTAGACGTGAGCCGGTGGGCGGCATTATAATTTGAACAAGGCGAGGAGGACTGGGAGATTAATTATACACTTGATTAACACTTTATTAACTTTTATTTATGCCGAAACGCTTTTAGATAAACGGGGTAATGCGAGGGGGAAATTAACTTAACATTTAAGCCGGAGAGAGAGACGAAATATTATTCTAAATTTACAACTACATCGTAACACACAAAAACACCTTCTTAAGCCCAAGGCCGTCCTGTGACTGCCCTTTTTTCGGCATTTCTCTCTCGTCCCGCTTGGGCCGATTCTTAGTGTTGCCAATTTGTGTTTTGTAATTTTAATACAACCATTTTTAATTTCTTATTTAATAAAACTTAATTGAACATTATTAAATTCTTATAAACAAACATTTAATTCTTAATTAGACATTATTACATCAGTTAAAACTTATATTTTTAGAACTTACTGTACTGCATTATATACATCCCATCTGTGGTGGAACTATACAAAAGCTGCTATGAATAAACTCTCTGTTGCTTATAATAATATCTTTCGTATGCATATACGGAACCAAAATGGTGCAGTGCCAGTTTTATGTTTACTACGCGTAACCTACCTACCAGCCAAATGTTAATCCGGAAGAATATATATAATTTCATTACTAGGGTCTAAAACAGCTCTAATGTGTTATTGTACAATGGGTACTTGTAGATTATCTCTCCCCCACCAATTTTAACAGAATATTTTCGTTAAAACTAACGAAAATATCACGACTTAACCTAACCAATTATCAAGGGCGTACAGTTGATCTATTAGATTGAATGCCCGGTTAAACTGGGCATTCAAACCAATCCTTTGCACAAACAATGCACAAACAATGTTATAATTAATAATAGATCAACTGTACGCCCTTGATAACTGGTTAGGTTAAGTCGTGATATTTTCGTTAGTTTTAACAAAAATATTCTGTAAAAATTGGTGGGGGGGGGGGGGGGGGGTAACCTACAAGTACCGTACAATGTCCTGTCTTCAGATACTGTGTACCTCTCACGTCTCACCTATATGGCAGTCTTGGTTCAGACAACTACTGGTTTACAATACCTTATTTTTGTAATGTAGCAAAGATTATATATGCATATTAAGTTGTTATAATAAGTGGCTATGTTATAATAAGTGTTATAAGATGTCTCGTGTAATAACAATCTACATAAAATTGTCAGATAATTAATCAGACAGTATGCCAGTATGCTAGGTTAAGCTGCTATGTTGGCCTTATTTTTGTATTAAGTTCAGTGTATACGCAAGATTGTACTTGTATGTTTGGTTAAGTGGCTATGGATTGTGAATGATCCGCAATAAAGATGTTTTGTTTTGTAAAGCTAGTCACTCTAAGTGTGTGAAGCAAGTGCACCTAAAATGTAAGTGGCTCGTGAGCTCAAAGTAAATGTTTGTATCGCTGGCTGAAAATGATCCTTTTAAAATCTTTTGTATGAAATTATTTACATGTTATAGTGCGACCGTGGACCAACCAGGTGTATAGGTAAGCTTTGATTATACTATATTATTGTGAACGTAAAACGGAACAACCTTGTCGATACTTACACTTACATTAGAAGAAGTGGTGACTTCAGATACAATTGATTCTTTCAAAAGAAGGTTGGATAGTTTGATGTCTGCAAGGGGTCATCTGGTAATAGTGTTTAAGCCCATTTTTATTGCATTAATGGTACTAGTTTATTTCATATATATTATGTACATTTAGGTGATACATCCCACAGCTCAACACAAGTGTTGTGGGATATAGGGAGGCAGCATCTTGGGTTAGGGGATACTCTCTGTCCTTACACACCCCATTTAAAGAATTTCCTCTGCCGAGCGGTGCCCCCCATAGTACTGTGAGGTATTGAAAAATTAATGATCTTCACTTTCCCCACAAACACCTTTAAATGGGAGACCCAAAATGGGTGCACACACATTTCTACATTACTGTACAGTCTTTACAGCCACATCTACTTTTTTCCTCCTAAGAATTTTTTTTTTTTATTGGGGTTGCTTAACCTCCTTCACAACATCTAAGGTCATATGACGGAGGGGACCTACAGCTTTACGTGGGATCCGAACCACGGGTCGCTATATAATCTGGGCGCGGAGGACAGTCTCCCATCCAACTACTACCCAGACCCAATGTCGCTTAACTTCGCTGATCTCCGGGAAGCGGTGTTACGACATTGACCACGACGTAGCCCCCTCGTAAGTATATATATTGTAATGTATATGGTTGTAAATTGTGACTTGGTCCGCAATTGATATGGACCGTGACTTATTTTTGGTTGGCAAGGTACTGGTATTGATGGATACCGTAATGAAATTGACTGGATTCTTTGGATCTGATATATTTGCATGTCGGTTATAAATAGGTATAGAGTGTAACATATTTGTGGATAGTAGTCTCTGGATCCAGAGATTCTATTTTTAGTTTTAAATTGATAATTATTTAGTTTTGTAAAAACTGGTTGTTGCCAATGTACAGGCAGTTTTTACATAGTGGAGCCACCTCGATGGGCCGAAGTGGTCCCTAGTGTGCCCACTATAAAAATTTCTTATGTTTTTATGTTCTTTGTGGTTCGGAACCCACGTAAAATTGTAGGTCCCCTCCGCCACCACGGAGGACACGCGCAATACACAATTACGAACACAGTTAGGTAGACCAGCCATGAGTGGATCCTAGGGTCTTTGTTGGTCTGAAACATTATAACATTATAACATATAACATTATGAAACAACCAACTAATGAACTTGTTCTCTTAGAATAAAACAGATAGCCAATTATGGAATTAAAGGGTTTAGGTTAACATTGAAATTTGAATGGCACTTATACAATATTGCTATAATAATAATAATAATTTGCAGCAAGATTAGAGGCGCTTTTTCTTGAAATGTTCGATATCCATAGCTATTCGCATTTGATTTGTTGTTAACAAGCATTACAGGTAATTTTTAACTCGTCATAACTCCCCATCAACCTAAGTTTGTCGTATGTTTCTAAATTTTGACCAATTCGGGATTGGTAGTTTATATTTTTCATCATACTTTCGCCCTTTTGTAGGTTTTGAATTTGTGCCTAATGTATTTTAACGCTTTTGCAAATTTTTCATAAATGCTTTAAACCTATGGTCTCGTGACGGGAAGCTCTAGGCCATTAGAGTCTGCAAACAGTGCCCTCTGCCTGTTGGCGTTGCTCAGACCAACGCGTAAAGTTGGAAATTTAATACATGAAACTAATGTAAGGTGTTAGTTGACGCTGTGTGTCTAAAAAATTTATGCCTGTTGTCGCCATAGCCCAAATAATAGAGTTTAACACTTGGATGTAAGTTAGTGAAACCTAGATTTTCATCATAGTGGATTGAACCCGAATGCCAAGCTGCAAAATCTGCAGAAGTTTTGTGGTCTGGTGACAAGTGAATTTACCTTGAAGTGCTTCTGCCTCAAGGTTGTGCAGCTCCCAGGAAGTCTGCTCACTGCCACCTGAGGCAGGGCTACAATGTAGTCATCACCCTTGATTTTGATCATAAGCCAGGCTAGGTAGTCAGTGTTGTTGGTGAAGGTACTTAAATAGGCTATATATAAAATATAGTGAGAATAAGTGGGCTTGAAATGACTCAAAAGCGATGATTCCATTTTTAAAAAAGTTTTTGCCTTCTAAATTGTGAAAGTTTCCCACTTTATGGAAATGGTAAGTTGTTTCAATCACATGTAAAAATTGGTTATTATACCAAGTTGGGTTTTTTGATAAGAATAAATTTTTCTGGTCAATTTTGAGTTATTTTGCATAAATGTGATATCCATTTCCTGTGCAAATGTGTAGTTTTAGAGGTATTTTAACGTAACCTAGGCCAACAAGTTTTTTCACCTTATTTGGCAGGGGAGGGGGGTATAATTCATCATAATTCTCTCTTAAACAACAACAAACTGAATCTAATTCGAGTTAAAAAAAAAAGTAGTCTGACTGGTATTATTCTACTATTACACCCGTCTAACGTCCAGCAATTATTATATGTTCATTAAATAGATTTTTTAATTCTAAGACACTTTCCTTCTATAGCGTTTCCATCGCAAATGCTTCGTTTTAGAGATATAAATATTTTTTTGGTGTGTATCTAGTGTGTGTTCGTACGTTCGTTTGTGTGTTCATTACATGTCTGTCCAATCACTACGCTCCATCCATTTCAAATTTGAATTACTTTCGTACCGGAATGGAATACTCATTCTACTCATTCAGAAGTACATTAGGCCTGGCTCTGTGATTTATAGTGATTCCTGGGCTGCCTACAAGACTATAAGTGATTTAGGATAGGTTAGGTCAATTTTGAAGGTGAAATTTGTTTTTCCTATGGTTTTTGATATTTTAAACGAATCTGACTCTCAAAACTGTCGGAAATGACTCGTTTTTGATTGCCAGCTGGGGGGAGGGGGGTTATCTCAAAAACGAGTAATTTCTGACGGTTTTAAAGGTCAGATTCATTCAAAACACATCAAAAACCATAGGAAAAACATAAATTTCACCTCGAAAGAGAGATAGGTGTAATATTGTACATTTACCGCCTGACTTTCAAAAAGTAGCTACAAATGAAAAAGTGACAAATTGACCAAAATAGTGTATATACACATATAATTATTATTAAAAAATAAAATATTTAGACCAATTTGCATAAGATAGTAACCAATATTAACCCAATCATAAGCCAATAACTAGTTCAATCACATTTTAGTTTGGTTTGGTAGTCAATGTAGTAGAAAAAAAAAAATTACATACAGTGGGCCCTCATTATTTGTGATTAATTGGGACTGAGAAAAATATCACAAATTATGAAATCACGAATGAGATCCATTTTCAGTGTAAAATGGCTAATTGGTTCCAAAAGCTCAAGGATGGCAGTGTAAAGTATCCTTAAAATGCCAGGGAAGTTTTATTTTAATAAAAAATGAAGGTCAGATTCAATTGAAACCGCATGAAATACACCAGAAAAGCCTATTTTCATCACTAGTTTGGGTGGATATATTCTTCCGAATCTTTACCCAAAATTTAGTCAATGTTAATGCCAGTGCCAATTCTTTACTTATGGTATATTTTAAAAAATTTAATTCCCTTCATAAATTTTAATAACCTAATGTGAAAATTTTCAATTTTCATATTTTTACATTTCAAATTTATTTAAATGCTTTTTCCGCAGCTCACTCCACAATATACGGTACCAGAATTTGTTAGTCATATATTAACATGATCTGCATTAATGAGAGACATGTTTACATTTAAAATGGGAGATTAGAGACCAAAGGCCAAAAAATAAACAAAAAATGCTCAATAACTGTATTAAACTGTAAAACATGCTTAAAATACTGAAATAGGTAAACAGAAAACCAAATAAATAGTTTATTCATAAAAAAACTGTACAGATGCATAAAACAGTTACAAAATATAATGGTAGCCCCTACCTTCTCCGCCTTAGCCTCTATGGATGAAAATTTCCAGAAAGGAAGTAGCTAATTCCTGGTGGTGGGAGGCTGTGTGCATTGGAGATTAAAAAATATCTGGATTTTTCTGGTTGGGACTGTATTAAAGTGTTGCAGTCTGCATTAATGCATTTTTATGGGTGTAATTTTGGGTGCTGTCACTGCTGTGTTGTTAAATAATCATTATCATAGGTTGCATTAATGCCAGACTCTACTGTACTTGTATACCATAGCTAAAATCATGTTAGTTTTATTACTTGGTAAAATAAAATTATTTTATAATGTACAAATTTGTGACAGTTTATAAATTTGTGACAGTGTTATAAATTTGTGACAGTGTTATAAGTTTGTGACAGTGTTATAAGTTTGTGACAGTGTTATAAGTTTGTGACAGTGTTATAAGTTTGTGACAGTGTTATAAGTTTGTGACAGTGTTATAAGTTTGTGACAGTGTTATAAGTTTGTGACAGTGTTATAAGTTTGTGACAGTGTTATAAGTTTGTGACAGTGTTATAAGTTTGTGACAGTGTTATAAGTTTGTGACAGTGACATCACTTGAAACTTGCAATGACTGTGTCCATGTAGGCTATAAATAGGAGTGGTGATATAACGCTGCCCTGCTTCACCCCTGTTCTAACTTCAAACCACTCATCATTTTTGTGTCCAGTCTTTACTTTGCATTCGCTAACATGATACAAACTTTTCAAAGCCCTAAGAAGTGTCCCCCTTACCCCATAAATCTCCTCCAAACATCTTCACATTCTTCCTCTGGGCACTGTATTGAATGCTTTTTAAGATCTATAAATATTGCATACAGTACATGTTAGTATTAAATTCCCATGCCTTTTCTATAACAGAACTGAGGCCAAAAATAAGATCTACTGTACTTCTATCTTTTTGATAACCATGCTGTTCCTCTCCCAACCTTGCTTCAATTATTTATTTGCCTTGCTCTTTTTTCTATTATTCTTTCATAAAGTTTTGTTATTTTAATAAGCAATATTCCCCTATAATTTTCACATCTACCCAGTCACCCTTTCCTTTATATATTGGAACAATGATTGGTTTCCCCAATCACCAGGGACTTTACCTTCTCTCCAATATTTATTCAACAGGTTTCAAATTTTTTCTTTTATGGCTTCACTCCCTCCTTTAAAGTTCAATTGGAAACTCATTCACTCCTGTTGACTTTCCATTCTTCATTTTATTAACAGCCTCTTCCATTTCTTCTCTGGTAATAATTACCTGTTCTGCTAATTCCTAGTATATTCCATCCGCTTCCTCCACTTCTTCTGGATCTCCATTCAATAGATTAACATAAAATAAATTTTATTAAATCATAAAAAATAAAGCTACCATTAATATCAGGATAATATTTCTCAGTTTGTAAATACTTTTGTGGACCAGTGTATATATATTACCTATATTATCATAAATTATATATATATTATGACAAACATTCTTAATATATAACTATTAACTGTAAAAGATAAATGTGTGATAAATATAACTCAAAATATATACCGGTTATATTTTTTAGTTTTTAATAATTTCATTTTTTGTCACTGCTGCCAGATGCACAATAATATAGTAGATTATTTAATTCATACTGTATTGCCTACTCATAAGACCAATAAGTTTTGAATTATTTTTAGTATACAGTGTGTCCGTAAAGTCATGGTGGGATTTTAAATAGCTATATTATTGCAATGAAACATGATAATGAGATGAAAAAAAGGCAAATTGAAGAACAACTCTAAAAGAATAACTTTATTTAACGTAGTTCGATATGGGCTCCTCTGGTAGCCTTGCAGACATCTAGGCGGTGATTCAATTCCAGCCACACACACCCAAGAACATCAGGAGTGACGGATGCGATAGCTTTCGTGATTCGCTCGTGCAAGTGATGAATATCCCTAATGGGTACACTGTACACGCTTTGCTTGACGTACCCCACAAATAAAAGTCCAAGGTGTCGGGTCCGAGAGCGTGGAGGCCATGGCTTCCATTCTCCTCTTCTTATCCATCTCTGTGGAAATTTTTCATTAAGGAATTCTCGAACAACGTTGGCATAGTGCGGAGGAGCACCATCTTGCTGAAAGATGACATTATTGTCAATAAATTGGGGTACTGCAAAATGTTCCAACATAGCGAGGTAGTTGTGTGATGTCACAGTGGGTTCCGCGAAGAAAAATGGGCCAATCACTCGATCTCGTGCTAGAGCACACCACACATTAACTTTCGGGCTATTACGCTCATGTTCAACATAGGCATGTGGACAGCCTAGACTAACTACGAGATAAAGGTTAAGCTTAGCCTAGACTAACTACAAGATACAACTTTGAGAGTTCTTCAATTTGGCATTGTTTCATCTCATTATCATGTTTCGTTGCAATAATATAGCTATTTAAAATCCCACCATGACTTTACGGACACACTGTATTTTGATACAACAAAAAGAATAAGATATTTGATAATTTGCTAAGTTTTAAATTTAAATAATTAGGATGTGTTGCTAGTAGGCTTAGAACAGAATTTAAATCAGAAAAAAAGAAAGAAAAAAAAAAAGTATACTGTATTAAATTTTCAGACAAATTGTCTTAATAGAAAATTTAACATTTTCTATATCTTTGGGGGAACTCTCACATTCAATGCTGGAAAGAAAAAGACAAAGTTGATGGGACCTAGTTCTGCTAAATTTTAGGAAATCTGTTTTATAAATGTTGAATTTAGCCCTTTATTGCATGGCATTAGCCATAAAAAAAATAATGAAGTACACACAAAAACTTGAAATATGAAGTTTTTTTATCAACAAAATGTGATTGAAATGTTAATTAATTATCCAGCCAGATACCAGATCGTGATCCAATATCTGGTGCATCCCTAATTTTGTCTGACTTTCATCTAACCTTATATTATCCTACTTGTTAGTAGGATAACTATTAGCCCAGCTTGCTAGCCTAGTGAGCTTCATCATTCATACTGTAGGTCCATTTAATCATTCACTTTTAACATGCTTTTAGAACTACGGGCATACCCTGGTTTATGAAAATTTGCAGTTACAAAGAAAAATTTTCTGTACCAAACCTTGTTTTACAGTCTCCCCCCCACCACCCCCGTTACAAAAAAAATTTAGAAAAATTTCAAAAGTGATATGTTTGTTGGAAATTGATTTTAATACTCACTAATCACTTTTCATGTAAAAAATATAAGTATATTACATATTTAATCAGAATTTAATTTCTCTCAAAATTTGTCTGTTTACGCGTATTGTGTGTCCTGTGTGGCGATTTTGTAATGTTTATCTCGTACAGCATCTTTTTGTAGCATCTGACCTATTTGTGCCTTGTGTTTCAAACGTGTGGATACCTTACTCCCTTGTGTTTCTTTGGTATAGAACTCAAAAAACATTGAAGATGACCAGCAGATGTGTGCTTAAAGGTAGAATTTATACATATGTTCTACTTAAAATATATAATTTTATTACTATGTGTGGGATTTTTGGGGTGGGGGGGACTGGAATGTATCTCAGCTTTTATAATGGGAGTCAATGGGAAAATCCTCCATGATTTAGAAAATTTTGATTTAAAGGTTTTTCAGGAACCTAACCCTTTCGTAAAGTGGGGTATACAGGAATTTGATTGTTAAATAATATATTAAAGACAGTACCCTAATTAGGTTTTGCCATATGGTTATACATTAGGGTGGGTGAAAATTTTTTCAGCTATTGCTTCACTGGTAATAAGGTGGATTGAAGGGTGATAAAGAATAAATTAAAAAATTTTCAATTCAGCCTCAGTACCCCCCCCAAATGACTGCCAGCCAGTCATTATACGCTTCATAACTTGAAAAGTATTCTTTTTACAAAAAAAGTTTGCTGAAGCAAAAATTGTTTATTTCACATTTTCTACCTCGTATAAATGTTTCAGATGTTTAATGAAATTTTTTTATTTTTCACGTTTTTGTTGGATTTAGAATTGGTAATTTCTGGTAATTAGTAACAAATATGGCTTCTGCTTCAAACATTAGAGCTAAAAAGAGTCAGTCAAAACCACATTTTATATTTGGAACCACACAAGAGCATCCTCTTAACATTCTCAACAAATCAAATAAACAGGTGGGCCAATACCATGTTCTTTTAAAAGAAGCCACTTCAGTGACTTCACATAACTGATATTTTCAACAAAATTACTGAAGATATACTGTACTCTGTATTTGGAGAAAAGCTTCAATTCCTGCAATAGCTGACAAATCAGTTTATATCAAATTCAAGCGGTTCATTGGCAAAGCAAACGATCTTGGTAGATCAAAAAGTAGTGTCAAAATGAGAATTTTAATGACACCTTGGAAGAATTATTTGATATCAGTCCCTGTAAATGCCCTTTTATCTCCCATCAAAACTTTGGCTGTCCTGAGAGCTGCGAAGATGTTCACATAAGATGCACCTGTCGAAGAGAACTGAAGGTACCAAAAGAAGAGCTTATGTTTTTACAGGATCAGCAATTGATGCGTACAATGAAAGTAGGGGTGTTGATAAAGTCATGACAAAAAGAATTTAAAAAATGCAGTCTAGGAAATTGTGGACAGAAGAATGGTTAAAAGAAGAAGAGAAATGAAGGACTCTCATATTTTAACTGAAATAGTGTGTTTTTCAGATGTAGAGAGTACAGTTCCCTCGGTATCCGCGGGGGATTGGTTCCAGGACCCCCCGCGGATACCAAAATCCGTGGATGCTCAAATCCCTTATAAAAAATTTGCATATAACCTACGCAAAATCCGTGGATGCTCAAATCCCTTATATAAAATTTGCATATAAACGCACATCCTCCTATAACTTCAAATCATCTCTAGATTACTTATAATACCTAATACAATGTAAATGCTATGTAAATAGTTGTTATACTGTATTGTTTAGGGAATACAGTGGAACCTCAATATTTGAACAAATCGGTATACGAACAACTTTTTCGAGAAAATTGTCCTTGTATACGAACCGTTCCCTCATATCCGAACCGAAGGAAGCGGGTCAGTTTCTCTCCAGCCAGCGTTCAGTGCACATCGCTCGGTGCGCAGCACTATGTTGTCTGCCCAATTCTCCCAATCTGCCCAATTATTCACATTATAGTAACGCGATAGTAGTTATACAGCAACTGAGGCTGAGCGAGCGTGCATCACAGTAAACTCAGTCCTCAACCGCTGTCGATTTGAAATCTCGGCGCGCGAGATCGTATCTGGCCACCAATCGTAACTTAAGTTGGAGATCGTTAAATAGTCTGAGTGAATCAGACTATGAGTCGGTTGCTATACAAGGTCAAATGAGACTTCCATTGCCTACTGTAGCGATGGAAGCCAATAGATTTGGAATTTCAGATCAAGCAGCAGCTGCTTTGGCTTCAGCTGCTTTAGTTGATTATGGAGCAATCACTAAAGAAGATAGTACGCTTTTGATTGACAAGAACAAAATCCGATGGGAAAGAGAAAATGAGAAAAAGTTTGGTGATGGAAAGTAAAGCTAATCCTGATGTCATATCTGCTATATGGTATTTTTTGACGGAAGAAAGGACAAGACTTAGGTGAAGAAAGGAAACAAATGGTATTATGACTCCATTAGAGAGGAACACTATGTTTTGGTGTCTGAGCCAGGAAATTAATATTTAACCCATGTAGTTCCTTCTGGTAAAGCTCAAGATATAGCTGACAGTTTGTTCTCGTTCTTTCAAGAGTCAGCTATTAATGAGAGCATTCGTCTCATAGGATGTGACTACAAATACACCAACACAGGTGCCAAGGGTGGGATCATCCACCTCATAGAAGAAAAACTAAAGAAACCGTTACAATGGAGCATTTGTATGCTGCATGCAAATGAACTTCCCCTTTGACACTTATTTGAACATTTTGATGGTAAAACAAAAGGTCCAACATGTTTCACTGGGAAAATTGGAGTAGCACTGAAAGAATATGAAAAAATGCCTGCAGTCAATTTTAAACCATTTAGAGAAGGCATTGATTTAACACACATCAGAAGAGGTTATCACTGATCTTAGCCAAGATCAACAGTATTTGTACAAAATTATTGTGGCTATAAGGAGTGGGAATGTCCCAAAAGATTTGGAAAATACAAAACCCAGACCACTGAACCATTCTCAATGGCTAACATTAGCAAATTGTCTGCCACCTATACATTGCAGAGAAAACTCCTCCATTAGCTCTTTATTCAGTAATTTTCTTCATTATTACAAATTTTGGACCAAGCTGGTTTGATATCAAGGGTAGACCATATATATGGAATGGACTGCATCACATATTTGGAGCAATTAAAACATTTCATCTTCCAAAGGATGGTCAGAATGTAGTGAAGCCTTACATTGCTAGAAATGCATATTTTGCCCATTGCGAAAATGTTCTGATAGCAATGTTATCAGATACATCAGAACAAAAATGAAATAGAGCAGTTGATTTCATGAGCATTAGAACAAAGATGGAAAATGTGTCCAAAATCAGAGAATTTAAGGTTCCTGAGATAAATTTCAATGCAAACACATGGGATGATATTATTTATTGGTCAAAAGAAATGCTGACTGAACCTCCCCTCACTATGGTGCTCACAAATATTGAACTGAATGCACTTAGGGTTAAAATACTGTGCCTACCCAATTATCCACTTCATTCACAAAGTGTCGAGAGGGCAATAAAACTTGTCACTGATGCAGCCTTATCTGTATATTCCCAAGAATCCTGTGATGGATTTATAAGAGCAAGAATTAGGTCTCATTCATTGCTGCCATGTATGGAAACCAAGAAAGAAATGACTTCACTTTTTGACAATTAGCTTTTAATTAGAGTGAAATAATTCACCAAAATTTCTTCATAAAAGCAAACACTTCATGATTTTTGAAAAGGGATGTTTTTGGAAGTGTATTGATTATATGTTTCTGCAATTGTGGTAATAAAATGTCAATAATTTCTCTCGTTGATTAGTGTTATATAATTTTTAATATTCAAACTATAATCTATAAGGTTATTAACTATTATCAAAGTAATATACTTTGGTCATCAAAAAATTTTTCATTTATTTAAAAAAGTGATTTATTTGTGATATCATTTACTGAGGTAAATTTTGATAAAATTTAAAATTGAGAAAATAATTTATAAAAGGGCACTTTCTAATGTAATTTATTATTTTGAATCATTTCTATTCTATAGTGTCTTTTAATTGGATGCATATTTTTCAAGTTATAAGCATTTATATGTTTGACTAGTGGCCATTTTGTTTTTCTCAAAAATGCGCTAGTTGGGCAAAATTGATTTTTCTTTTATATCACTTTGTCATCTATAGCACCCAATACAGCAAATTATAGGTGAAGCAAATAAATATTCCACAAAGAATTGTGTTTCACCCCACCTTATTATACATGACAAGTAAGCTATTTTTGCTTTAAAGTTTGAGGAAAAAATTGAACTACACCTTGAGGTTTTAGTAAGGTAGGGATTGAGAGTTCTGGACTGAAATCAGAGTTGGGAGCATCATTGTTTTCAAGCTTTATACAGTATTAATTAATTTTGGGTCTTTAAGACCAATACTTCAATAGTTGTTACTTTGACACAGCTAAGGTCAATGTCCATTAAATTTTTATTTATATTTACTTGGGCCTTTTTTTTTTATTGATTATATCTTTCTATGAAGAGCTAATTAATATAAACAAGTGTTTTCATTTTACATATTGGCCCTATTTCAGTGATGAAATTTCACAGGTGTTTAGCTTTAAAATATAACTGCCAAATTGTTGAGAGCTGGACTCCTTCATATTGATGTTGGCTATAGTGCTTCTTAGTATTAGAATTACCATAATGTTGCCATGTTTGAGATGGGGTAAAGCGAGTGTTCTTGTGTGAGCATTTGAGGTACAGATTCAAGTAAAGCAAACTTACGCCTTGGTAATATGTTTATGCTTCCTCTTTCTTACTAGTAACTGTTTTGAGTGTGGTGTGTAAACTAATAGGCTAAAGGGATTTAAATATAAAGTGTAACCTTGGTTTGGAATTCAGATTCAACCTAATAAAGGGTTTAAACATTTTTTGAGTCAGTATCTATTATTCCATTGAATTTCAGAACTAGTAGAATAGTTATTATGAATAGAGATACAGTTGAATCTAATGTTCGTGACCAAGAAATTTTGAATAAGACTCCTGTACATACACCATTAAAAAATGTGGAACCAGATGGATTTTCATCATGGAACAACAGCTACCCATATCCTCTGGCCAGTTCTAGAGATAACTTAGATTGTGATGATGGCTGGGACTCCTCAGACAGTCAACCAAGAGGTGAACGTTGGCCTCCACTTGGAGCACCAAATGATGATGAAGACAACCTAGCACTCTTTTCAGATATGGAATCTAAGTGGTAAGTAGTACCTATTTTTTTATGGAATCATATTGAAAATGAAACATTGTAATGGACCAGGTAAACTTGCATGTAAATTAAAAAATTTTCTTAATGATATCTTTTTTATGCTTCTTCCACAAAATTAGGACAGCCAATTGCCTAAGTCAAATAGCAACACCATCCCTGATTTCATAAAATCTTAGTTCTTTGGTTTGCTTCTGCCTGAATTGTTCATTCTGATGAAGGTCAAGCTTGTATGATGTACGAGAAATTTATTATGGAAAAATGTAATGTATAGGTTTAAATATAAATTTAGTATGGTACTGTTTGTTACTGTTACTAAGGGAAAGAATTTACCAATCACCTATAGATTTTGAAGGCTTTGTTTTTCAGTCTTGGGGTCTAATGACACACTTGAGTGTGCCTCCAGTGTGCTATAGACAGGATGTGTGTTCTGCATTTGTTTGTAAAATGTAGTTTAAAAATTATTATTGGAAGTTCTCTCCCTGCGCACATTCAAGTACAACAGTGTATCTCACTCTGCCTATCCCTATCATTATACTCAATTCCAAATTAATGAATTAAATAAAATTAGTTTAATAGTGTAAATTGTTGTGATATCAAAGTTCTTTTCATTCAAAATGTTTGTTTGCCTTGGCCCATGTTTCTGTGCTTGGTTCACCAATCTGCAGTTAAGCATTTTATTATAAAGCAATAGAAAAAGGTTCAAATAACATAAATTTTTTAATGATAACTAGTAAAAAATTACAAAGTCCTTACCTGGACTTTTTCACAACCATCCAGGGCTACGTCATGGCTAATGTTGTAACACTGCTTCCCAAAGATCTGTTAAATGACATTGGGTCTAGGTAGTAGTTGGATGGGAGACTGTCCTCCACACCCAGATTATGTAGAGTTCCATGGTTTGAATCCCACATAAAGCTGTAGGGCCCCTCCATCATATAACCTTAGATGTTACGAAGGAGGTTAAACAATCCCATTATATTATTATTATTCTCACAACCACCCAATCAGCCCAGGAGCTTAACCACAAGGCTACTCAGGGTATCAAATTTCTCTCTACCAACTTTTCTTATTTTGTATGGAAGGATAAATAACTTGGTGAGCTGAATTCTGCCACTCTTGTTGGGAATCAAAACTGTAGCTGGTAGATTCATAATTTCTTCTTTAGAAAGCAGGATGAAATACTGTGTTTTGCTGTTGGGACAAGGGTTTGACACTCTCCAGACTGCATTCTGTTGTTTCTGTCTCATTAAATAATCTTTTAAGAGAAAACTGTATGAACAGGATTACTTGTAATTGGAGGTTCCTCAAAACCCTCAAAAGTATTTATAGAACTAGTAGTTTCATCATTTGAGTTGTTTAATGACGTACAGTAATCTCTCCACAATTTGTAATTCCTAAATTCAGAATGCCTCTTAATTTGAAACATTTTGGCAATTGCGAAATCTAGTATTGAAATCTCTAATATTTCGTAAGATTCTGAAAAGTAACTGGCTAATTTTGCACAATTCATAACCATTCCAAATGTTAATTCTGCAGTTTGTAATGTCATATGTATTTTATTATTTATTTTTAATTTGTATTCATTAATTCAAACAGAAATGTACATAAAATTTAGTATTTTATTTATTGTAAATTACATTTTGGAATCATTAGGAATTGTGTTAACCACAATTTTTCAGAATGGAGTACAGGGAGACCTCGTACAACATTATTAGCTCATGACTTGGATAACCTCAATAGGCCCCAGTGGCTTCATGTTTTCCAAATGTAATGTAATGTAACATAAATTCATTTAATGTAAATTTGATTTTATGACCATTTGAATAATCACTTTGTAACATGCTTCAAATTAGTGTAAAGGCAAATGTAAGAAAAAATTCAAATGTCCCACGTGAACTTCTTCCAGCTGTGAGGTGGCCAGCCATCATGCAGCCAGCATCACCTGGCTGCACATTCGTCAAGGCTGCCAGCTGGCTTTCATTACCTTTCAAAGTTCACCACTTTGAAAGTGGTGAAGTGGGGAAGGCAGTGATGACAGCAGTATCCAGACAGTCTCAAGTGGAGAGGCAGATGATCCTGCCACTCTGCTTGAGTAACCCCTACACGCTTCCATTTTCCTACAGCCTCAGGGAGGAAAGAGCCACTCGACCTTGAGTAGCCCTGCCAGCCACCACTCGATGAGTACTGTACAGTACATATTTACATTTTATATAGCTATATTTTGTCCATGTACTGTATATGTTTATTTTCTAATGTTTTAATGTCAAGTTGTGTGTCGTAGTACTTAATTGTATACAGCATTTGCTTTGCTTATTATGTCCAAAAGTCAACCCCTGGTATCAAAACATTTGGTAACAGAACCCCCCCCCCCCCCCCCCCCAACTTAATACAAAAGTTGCTATGGAAAAATATGCTTTGTCTTACATAAATTTGCTTTATGAACACTTTTTAGGAATGTAACCCTTACATTAAATGAGGGCTCTCTATATCTAATTTATAATACTGGTACAATATTTTGAAATACAAAATGTTTACAAAATTCCACCTAACTTGAAATCCTCCTGAATCTGGAAATGCTTGAGCCCCTATTATTGCAAATTCTAAAGGGATTACTGTATGTGAAATCATTTGGATTAACCTTTACAATATAATATGCTCCCTGGGAATAAGGGCCAAATTTATTACTTGCTAGTCTTCCTTGCTAATACACTCTACAAGCAACTTTACTATCTACTCTAAAAGGTATGATGTAAGGGCTACCGTCTTGCCAGAGATTGATTGAAAAAAATCCTTTGTAAGCTAACTTGTGAAACTGATCTAAGACTTATGGAGTTAGTTTACATTTTTAGTAATGAGCCTACTCTGAATGATTATGGTTCAGCTGTTGAATTGAGGCATTCAAAACCAAAGAGGCAAAGCTGTCATGGGTGTGAATGGTGTCTTTGCTAGTTTGGTTCCAAATGCCTCAATTAAACATAAGTTGTGACTACCACTAAAGATAGGAGTTGGGTCTCTCAAATAATTAAAGAATGTTAGTTCAAGCGCTTGTCATTTTGTTCATCTTGAAATGCTGCTTCCTTAGGAACAAGCCCTTGTCCAGAATTATATATATATACACCGGTGTGTGTGTATATATATATATATATTATATATATATATATATATATATATAATCCCTTGTTTTACAGGGGGGGGGGGGTCCATGCTTGTGCAACCTGCGTATACGAGACACGATATATTTATTCAATTTACCCCAATACATCCATTTACAAGTTACATGGGCTTATATATAGCTTGATTAATCTTATTAACAAGTATTAAGCTATAAACACAGTTAATAAATAACAATAATAATAATAATGTATAAATAATACATAATATAATAAAAGAAATAAAATTTTACTAACCAAAAATAATAATGATGGTGGTGAGGATTGCTGTGCAGTACTATTTGAGTGATGAATTGGCGTGCAATATTAATCTGTTCAAATTTAGCATTTTACTTATGGTATATGCAAAACCGTGTAAAACAAGGGATTACTATATATGGTATATATATAACTTTTAATTTCATAATAGAAGTATAAAAAAAAATCTTAACAAAACTTCTAAATTTATTTTTTATTGTATCTGGGCCTAGTGCATAAGGTTTATCCTATGTAATTCTGAAGCTTTTATGGCTCATTTCAGCTTTGACAGGGGCCTAAGTTTTTGCTAGTTGGTGATTTGTATCCCATAGTTGGTTTACAAGGTATCTGCATGATAAAAGTGCTTGCATTATTTTTTCTCCATAATTGTTTTAACCATTTTTACATAAAAAAAAAATCTCCATTTCTCTAATAATAATAATTCATTATTATTGTTATAGATATATTCCTTTAATAATAATATTCATAAGCTATATTTCCTGAAAATGATACTGCCAGAATGCCCACATTTGAGAAAAATCCCAACACCATTTGGTACTTTTGAGTAGCCACTGTACTATATTAAAAAGTTATTCCCTGAACTTTGTTTTCATTTGAACCATATGGTGCAAACTTTTAACTGTTGCAGGTATGGCCAGAGAGGAGAAAATCCAAGTAGAGATAAAGACAGACTCAGAGAACTGGAAGAAGAACAAGAACAACTTAATAATTCTCTATTGGCTCTAACTTCCCATTTTGCTCAGGTAGAGACAATCCTTAAGTTTTTAGGTTCTGAACCTTTGTACTGTAGAACTTTAAGAAATGTGTGAAGATATTCAAGAATTGTTTCGCAGATTAGTTACTGTAGGAGTAGGACACAGTAATTTGTAGTGGGGTCATTCCATGTCAACTCAGCTCAGCCACAAAATGGCACTTTTTGCACTCACCCCTTTCAATTTTGCTCATACTTGGCACAATAGCAGATATACATGCCAAACTTAAATTCCCAAATTATTAGAGCTGACTGACCTTTGGTTACTGAGATACAAGGTCACAAAGTTGTGACATTTTGACCTTTTTTGCGTTAAATGACTATTTTCAAAATGGTGTAACTAAAAAACTATTAAAGCTAGAGCATTGATTTTGGTCTCATTTTAAAGCTCTTTAGTAGCCCCTTGTTTATTGTCTCTTGTTAAATATCTCTACTGTGAAAAATAAAAAAATCCCTTCAAAAGTTGACCTTTGACCTTGAATAAAAAAAAAATACCTTCTCCTAAAAAATTCAATTTTTTTACATTAATACCTTGAGTCATGTACAACAAAATCCCAAGAAGCTGTAAGTGGCTGATAACTAGTTCAATGTATAAAAAATAAATGAAGTTGGCATCATTCTTCAATTTTAGATTTTTTTTGTCAGTTCATTTATTTAAAAGTTCTGTTCTGATATAGTGTCAGTGAAGACTTAGTTCAACTTAACATTATTAGTTCAAAAACCTTTTTGTGACCTGTGCCAAAAGAAGTCTTTTAAAAGACAACCAGGGTTAAACCCCTCGACAGCCCCAAATCTACTGGAGTAGCGCTGATCCAAAGGCCCAACTAGTATATAAGTACTGTCAACTTTACAGAGTTGACTCCTGACTTCAAGTTAAAGTTAATTTATTTTTACTAAATACATGTATAAAAATTTATTTAATAATTCATTAATTGTTCATTGTTTTCTTTTCAGGATTTTCTTTGTGCTTTTGTGATTTCAGAGTACAAACATGGAACATTTAAAACTGAAACAGAAGTGTGCTGATCCTTTGCTGCGTCACAAAGGTCAGTGTCGAAAGAAGAGTTTGAGAATTGTACCACAGGAACTTGTAAATAAGTTTCCCGATCTGCACTTAACACTACATCACAGACTTTGTAAGCAGTGTAGAGAACATCTTGAGTCCTTGCCTGAGAAAGGAATAGGCACTTTGAATTCAGACATAAATGATGATTCTTCTTGTAGTGAACCACCTGAAGATCTTGAGAAAATTGAAAATGTTGACAATAGTGATGCATCAACTTCAGAGCAAAACCATGAGATGTGTACTTTGAATGCTTCTTTTGTTTCAATTGGTGAATCACCCATAAAAAAGAGAGAGCAAAAGTCATATGGAGCTAAAAAAACTAAGCAAGGTGACAGAGACAGTTAAGAAGAGAATGGAAACAGTTGCAGGAAAAGAGATTTCTGACTCACAATTTAAGGAGTCATCTGGAGATGTAGACTGTTTAGAAATAATAAATCAACTCAAGGAAAAATTCAAAAATGAAAATACTAAAAGAAGTGATAAAATAAAAATCCTCACTGTATTGCCCAAAAGTTGGAGCATTAGGAAAATTGCTTCAGAATTTAACACAACAAGGCATACAGCATCTATTGCTAAAAAAATAGTTGAAGAAAAAGGTGTCCTTTCAGACCCAAATCCAAAGGGTGGGAAAAGAATTAAACAGGATACTGTTGACGCTATTAAAGCATTTTATCTTTCAGAAGACATCAGTAGAACAATGCCAGGAAAGAAAGACTATTGTAGTATCATTGACAATGAAAGAGGAAGGATACATTTGCAAAAGCATCTTTTACTTTGCAATTTAAAAGAAGCCTATCATATTTTCAAAGAAAGAAATCCTTTGGTTAAGGTGGGATTCAGTAAATTTGCAGAATTGCGTCCAAAGCAGTGTGTTATTGCTGGAGCAACAGGAACTCACTCAGTATGTGTCTGTACAATTCATCAGAATGCCAAACTTATGTTTGTAGGAGCTGAATTAGAAAAACTAACTGCAAATGATGACACACCTATTAAGAATGTACGTCATTGTGTTGCCTTTATGGAATGCAATCCTGCCTCACAGAAATGCTGCCTCAGACAATGTGAACAATGTGGAGATCCATCAGATTTAAAAAACAGACTACTGGACATATTTACAAACAACTTCATTGATATCATAAATTTTAAAAAGTGGACCAATACAGATCGGTCAAATCTTGAATCAGTAGAACTGAATACAGATGAATATATTGACCAATTCTGTAACCAACTGAAAGAATACCAGATACATGACTTCAAGACAAAGATGCAAGCAACTTATTACCGTGAAACAAAAATGTCTTTGAAAGATGGTGAGGTCCTTGCTGTGTGTGATTTTGCTGAAAATTATTCCTTTATTCTTCAAGATGAGGTTCAGAGCTTTCACTGGAACAATGAGATGGCTACTCTACATCCATTTGTTATTTACTATAAAAAGGAAGATGAGATTGCTCACCTTAGCTTTGTTATTATTTCAGAGTGTAACATCCATAACACAGTTGCTGTACATTTGTTTCAAAAGCATCTGATAAAATTCCTAAAAGATAATATCTCATCCATCGGTTCCATCCACAAAATAATTTACTTTTCAGATGGGTGTGCAGGACAGTATAAGAACTGCAAAAACTTTTTGAATCTTTGCCATCACAGAGATGATTTTGGAATTGAGGCAGAATGGAATTTTTTTGCAACAAGTCATGGAAAGGGACCCTGTGATGGTGTTGGAGGCACAGTTAAGAGATTAGCTGCAAAAGCTAGTCTACAACGACCTTATGATGAACAGATCCTTACTGCAGAACAGTTATATACATTTGCAAGTGAAAATATTGTAAATATAAAATGTCATTTTTCAACCAATAAAGAGCATGAAGAGGAAAGCCAACTTCTCCAAGAAAGACACTCAACTGCAAGGACTATTGCTGGTACACAGAAATTACACCATTTACAGCCAGTTTCATTGACTTCTCTTAAGGTTAAACATTATTCATTATCAGATTATTCAAATATTGAGAAAGTTACTGAAAAGGAAGAAGTTGTGACTGAGGAGAAAATACATGGTTTTGTTACTGCTGCATATGATGGCCATTGGTGGGTGGCATATGTGCTGGAAAAGATACCAGAGAATAGAGAAGTAAAAGTCACATTCCTTCATCCTCATGGCCCAAACCCATCATTTGTGTATCCTGGTCGACCAGATGAATTAATCTTACCATATTCAGATATTCTAACACAAGTTGAGGCATCTACTACTAATGGACGAACATACAGGATTTGCAAAGAAGTTACTTTGAAGGCATCCAAAGCTTTGGCAGATCTACAGCACAGAAAGGTAAGAATTCAAAATTAAAATGGTCATGTAACTATATATACACTGCATACATTTTAAGTTGTGATAAATGGAAATCAATGAGCACTATACCTATACATATTGTATGTACATTTTAATATGTTACTTGTATTTGTTAATTAGGTAGCTATCTAGGTATACATTAAAAATTGTTTTCTCTTCTAGAAATCACAATAAATTGGGTGGCCCACAAGAATCTTGTCAACTACTGAAAACCATCACATACATGCACAACATACAGGTGAGGTGGGTAAAGAACAAATATTTAAAAATAAGCATTTGCTTGTTTGTAGAAGGCTGCAGATAGTATGTAGATATGGGTTGTATTTGTAAGAGATTGAGCTGACCTTAGACAAAAATGGTTACTGACATACAAGGTCACAAAGTCATGACTTTTTGACAATTTTTGTATAAAATGACTTTTTTCAAAATGTTGCTTGAATTCATTATTTTTTATACATTGAACTAGTTATCAGCCACTTACAGCTTCTTGGGATTTTGTTGTACATGACTCAAGGTATTAATGTAAAAAAATTGAATTTTTTAGGAGAAGGTATTTTTTTTTTATTCAAGGTCAAAGGTCAACTTTTGAAGGGATTTTTTTATTTTTCACAGTAGAGATATTTCACAAGAGACAATAAACAAGGGGCTACTAAAGAGCTTTAAAATGAGACCAAAATCAATGCTCTAGCTTTAATAGTTGTTTAGTTACACCGTTTTGAAAATAGTCATTTAACACAAAAAAGGTCAAAATGTCACAACTTTGTGACCTTGTATCTCAGTAACCAAAGGTCAGTCAGCTCTAATAATTTGGGAATTTAAGTTTGGCATGTATATCTGCTATTTTGCCAAGTATGAGCAAAATTGAAAGGGGTGTGTGTTTTAGGTGGCTGACTTGACATGGAATGACCCAGACTTGGGCCTTTATTTAATTTCTATAAAAATAATCTTTCTGTAGAGAACTGAAGTTGACTAGTTATCATTATAGGTTAATGACTTGAAAGATTTAGGATGATTGTTATTGGAAATAGCCTAGCAGACCCACAGTACTGTGGCACGATACATACAAGCATATTTATCCACCAAGGTAACTTAGTGGTAAGGCACTGCTGTCAATATGAAACTGCTGGGCTTGAGTCTTAGCTTGGACTTCAGATTTCAGTGATTAAGGCATTTCTTTGGTCCTTCTTTGGTGGGGTAGTTACTGTATTGAGATCCCATGAAAAGCTGCGGGTCCCCTCCATCATATGACCTAAGATGTCATGAAGGAGAGTAAACATTCCCAGTATAGTTTATATTAAGGGAATTAAAAATAATTTAAAAAACCAATAAAATGAATCTATTTAGCCACACTTTGAGATAGCTACTGTATGTCTTGTCTTTATGCGAGTTTAAACGATGGTTCAGGATCAACCTGAGGTCACCCCCTTTGCAGCATTCTGCCTCATTTTATTGTATATTGTTTATTTCAGGTTCAGTTTCGTTTGAAACAAATTGTAGATGCTTCTCCCATTGAAAAAGAGAGCCTTCTGGTGGAACTTGAAGAATTTGCTAATAGAGGAATTCCAGACTTGAGACAAAATGTAACCAAATCTCCTAAATTAAAAGTAGGTTCAGTTCAATTGGTAGTAATTTTTATACAGGTTAAGATCTGTAAATTATAATTTGTTTTTGGATCTGAGCTATGACTAGTCTCTTCACCAGCCCTCACAGTTCACATATTTATTTAATATAGGGTAAGAGTTTACTTAGCACACTGAGTACCTATAATTTTTCTAATAGCTTAACTATGAGGCGTTTGTTTACTCATTTTCTGTTAAATTTTATTTTAGAGAAGTTACCACTTATAAAAATCAATTTAGTTTTGGCTGATGTAACTCAAATTCAACCCATATATAATGTTATCTATGCTGAAATGAAAGACTGCTGTTATTCTCGCAATTTCAGTACCATTTGTTATAAATTATGCTCATGAAGAAGGAAGTTATTGATAGTAATAATACTTTTCTAATATTTAATAGCAAGGAGACCCAGAAACTAGACTAGACATAGGCCATGAACGCCAAAAGGAGTTGATAGGTCAGTTAAGCAGCAGCTGGAAGATCTTGAGAATTACGCCTACCAAACGGGGGAAGCAGGGTTACCTCAGTCTATTGTGCTTCAGAAGCAGAGGGTTATAATAGGTATGTATTGCTTGAGGAGCGCGCACTCAATAATTTATCATATAGTAACACGTTCGTTTTAAAGTGATGGTATATACCATTTGAAAGAGTTCCTCTCTCTGTTGTGTGTTCATTGGACCAAAACTTTCTTGCCAATGAAACTGCAGTTAACTCTAGACTTGGATTTGTTTACAATAACTCTACTTATAAGTATGATGTTAAATATATTCCTCAGAATAAGGTTGTATGCCTAAATTTTTCTTATGCTTAAAGTAAGTTCTGAATTTTTTTTAATAGTAAAGCAACAATTGACATATCTAGACATTATAGACCTATTTGTTTTTAGTTTACTATTATAGTTTTATTCTTTTGGTTAATCAAGAGCCCAGTAAAGCCCAAAAAATTTAAGTACCAAATTATTGTACTCATAAATAAATATGGGCACTTGTAAATTTGTGTATACCCTTCGTTAAAATTATTGTAATATTTTATCGAAGTTTGAGTAATGATAAAATTTTCAACATACTCTTAGAGTCAAGATTGAGGCCTTTGTGGTGGGCTTAATGTCGACCATGATGTTTCGGGGAAAGCTCGCCTACATACCTAAACTTTCTAAAAACAAAAAAATTTATTAATCACCAATGATTAGTTTGCTGAAGAAATTTTATTAGTTACCAAAATGAATAAAATATCAAAATGTAAAACAGAATATTACCAATTATTATTATTATTATTATTATTATTATTATTAATATATAAATTTTGTTTCTAGGCAAACTTTTTTCTGAAAGTACCTAGTTTAGTTACTTAATCAGACTAAAATTATAGTTGTTAAACTTGAAACATTTTATTTAATTTTTTATTCTTTTTTTTCTTTTTAATAATAGATCAGTTGAAAGGAAAATTAAACCTTAATGTGGATGATTTTGATAAACTAACGATAGATGATCTCAAGTTCCAAGTGGACAAAGCCATTAAAGAGGTTTGTATCCATTTCAGAGTTTACATTTGTCCAGTTCTTATCTGATTGCTAGACATTCATGTTTTGTGGTTGTTTCTACGACTATAACGGGAATTTTAGTTGTACTGCTTCATTATTATTGAGAAGGTTTTTTTTTTTTTTATTGGTTTTTATGGCCTTAACATTTTATTAACATAAGCCTTGTTTCATGCTAAAATGTCTGTTATATACTGCCTGAAGTACTATTAACATTTGTTTATACTGTAGTGTGCAATAATAACTGTACATATTGCTAGCTAATTAATAGTAGCTCTGTACAGTATCCATAGTGGAATTAAGTTAATGCAGTTGCCATTTACACAGAATTCTTTAGGTTCTCCTTCGTAGGTAAGGGCTTAATTTGTAGAATGTACAAGCTCTCGAGACTTCCAGATTAACACAAATTTTGTTTAAAAAATATTTTCAGCTTTATCTTGGTTAATAAAAAGTGAAATAGTAATTAGTTTATATTCAGTCTTGTACAATATCTGTTAGATATGGCCTTTGACCTCAAATAATACCTCAGTAACTGAGAAATTTTAATTGGTCAGAAGTAGTGCATTTGGATCAGTTTGATCAATAAATGTGCTGATTAGTCCTAAAAAGGTGTTTATTTCAATATCGAGGGAATAAAGAGACGATAAGGAATGGAAAGTGAGCTTTTGGCCTCCATTAAGGTCTTCATTAGGAGTGAGTGAAGCAGGATGGAAGGAGATGGTCAGTTTAACCCTTTCAGTCCTGACCCCGGTCGCAGATGGCGATCTCACCAGCCTAAGGTTTTTTTTTTAAAATTGAAAAAATTAAAAATGAAATTTTAAACTATATAAATTAATCATACATAATGTTAAGACATAAAACATTAAAAAAAGAATAAACAAACCGTCCTTAGCAGTTATAGAGTCCCTTTAGGTTTTCTCAACAGTACGATCATATTCATATAAGGATGGATGATGTTAGCGAGTGATTCATACATTGAAGTCAAATAAGGCTGCTGGACCTGATGATATATTTGCTAGGATTCTCAGAGAAAGGGAAGAAAGCTTATTTGAGGCACTAACTATTTTGTTTGCTAGGTCAATTAATTATGCAGAAGTACCAGATGAAAGGAAAAAAGCAAATGTAGTACCCATTTACACAATGGGTAGTAAGGAGGAGGTAGGAAATTATAGGCCTGTTCGTTTATCATTGGTAGGAAAGATATAAAGAATAATATTCAAGATCATTTGGAAAATCTTAATCTTATTTCAAGTTCACAACATGGATTTAGATCAGGAAGGTCTTGTCTCTCTAATCTCTTAGACTTTTTAGAGTTTGTAACTAATCAGGTAGATAATGAAAATAATGTAGATGTTATTTATTTGGATTTTAGTAAAGTATTTGACAAGGTTCCACATTATAGGAGACTTCTATATAAATTAAAAGCTCATGGGATATTAGGGTCACTCAGGGTCAGTTATAAATTGGGTAGAAAAATGGTTGGAAGACAGAGAACACAAGAGTAATTTTAAATGGTCATGAATCTGGGTGGTAGAACATGAAAATGGGGGTACCATGGAGATCAGTTTTAGGTCCATTACTCTTTATTTTATATCTAAATAATTTAGAGGAAGGAGTAGGTTGTAAAATTTCTAAATTTGCAGGTGATACCAAAGTAGTTGCTCCAGTTACAAATATAGAAAACTGCAAAAGGATCTTGATAGATTAGTTGCGTGGGCGAGTAAATGGCAGATGGAATTCAATGTTGAAAAATGCAAAGTCATCAATTTTGGTAGAAATAATGAAAACTTTAGTTACGAGATGCGAGGGAACTGGTTGGAGGATGTTAGATAGGAAAGGGATCTTAGCATTATAGTTCATCGTGATCTAAAATTTTCTAAGCAGTGCTTAGAGGCTAGAAATAAAGCAAATAGAATGTTAGGTATTATTTAGAGGAATGTTAGTTACAAGAGTAAGGAAGTCGTCTGTAAATTATATAATTCTTATGTTAGGCCTCACTTAGAATACTGCATTGCAGCTTAGTCCCCTCACCTTAGACATGATATTGATATGCTTGAATGTGTGCAACGTAGGGCAACCAAGCTTACCCCTAACCTAAGAAGTTTGGAATACAGAGATAGATTAAAGGAATTAGGTATGTTTAGTTTTGAGAGACGTTGTATGAGGGGAGGTATGATACAGATGTTCAAAATGTTTTCAGGTTTGGACAATTTAGATGCAACTTTTTCTCACTAGATACTGATGGGATAACTCGTGGGCATAATAAGAAAATTAGAAGACAAACTTGTAGACTTGATCTACGAAAATACTTTTTCAGTCATACAGTAGTAGATTTTTGGAATGACTTGCCATATGATGTGGTAAACAGTAGTTCATTAGGTAATTTTAAGAAAAATTTGGATACTTTCATGAATGAGAGAGTTTGTAGATTGTATATAGTGTATATTCTTTGCTTGTTATATAGGCTACTATGGTGGTAGAAAATAGTTGTAGATTAATTAGCTGACTTGAGTTTGACATCTTGCAAGATTTTATTATTATTAAAATGTAGCTCATGACTTGGATCACCTCGATAGGCCCGAGTGGCTTCATGTTTTCCAAATGAAAATGGTAATTTGGGTCGCTGAGGGTTTGCTAGGCGTCCTCTAAAAAGTACTAACGATTCGTCTATCACCAGTTTTTGAAAAGGAGAGAACACTTGTGTACATTTGTTTTCCAAACGCTATCACCCTCGCTTTCCTCTGCTTGTGGGCCTGGTTCCGCCGTGTCACTGTCATCACGTGGTACAAACAAGTCCTCATCATCATACTCTGTCACTAGTATTCCACAGAATATAGTATATTTCTTTCCATATCCTCGCTCGCTTGCGGCTGCGAGATGCGCACTCACAGATACTGTACTTCTATCCGCCATGGTGTTTGGAGGCTAACTGACGACTGTGAAATTTTTGGGGGGTAAATTATTACTGCTGGGGATACATGGTAACTATATGTGGAAACGGGAAGCTCAAAGACATTTCAAACTGGAAAAATAAGGTCGTACGGCGTACGTAGTTAGGCTGAGTAGGACATTCGTACGCCGTACGTAGTTAGGACTGAAAGGGTTAAGGTGAGGAAAACTTAAGAATGGCGCTGGAAGCGTGTGCTTCTAATAAATCAGTTTCTTACTGGGGTTTCGCCATTCTCGTAACTGAAGTTACGAGCTGCTTCCAGAATCGGTGTCTGCGTAATTGATTGGGGCTTTTAAAAACGTATGTAGAACAAAAGCAAGCTTAATTTTAATTGATCATAGTAACTTGAGATCTTTTCTTTCTGTTCATTTACGCGAGTTACTAATCCTATTGGTTTTTTAATGCAATAACATTTGGATCTGAACAGCTCATCAACCCCCTACGCATGAAAGAACAACTCGTTAACCAACTTCAAACACAAATTGTTGATTTAGAACGATTCATTGAATTTCTTCAAGGTAAAAAACAATCATATTGCTTCCTTCTGCCTTCCCTTTTACGATTGTATTCTTTCTGGCTTTTTTTATATTTATTTGTATGAAGGAAGTACTTTGGTGTGAGCTTTTAATGTGATTTTTCTTTATTAATAATTCTAGAGAGTTAATAGTTGGCATATGTTTTTCTTCTTTTCTTTGTTGAATACAGCGTAATAGTTAAATGAAACCTTACTCTGACTTAGGAAACTATATATATATATATGTATATGTATATATATGTGTATATATATAAAAACAGCAAAAAGAGTCCTTGAATGAACATTTTATTCTTAAAGCTTTCGGTGAGGTTTTCACCATCTTCAGTGGGAAAATGTACAGTAATTATTACAAAATATATAATTGAAAACTATAAGTGAGAGGCTGCAAGTTCAAATATTAGCCCCTTAAAATTCGATGTATATTTACTTCAGATTGGAGATTGGGCTCGTTTATTTGTTTTCTTTGTAATGTCGATTATTATTAATTAGTGAATTACTTTTAAAGAATTTTATATTAATAAGGTATGTCTTTTGTAACTTTTATTTTAATGGTCTCGTATTTGAACTCCCAACAGCCTCTCGGTTATAGTTTTCATTCTATATTTGTAATTACTTAATTTTCCCGGTTGTAGTACTGAAGATGGTGAGAGCCTCACCGAAAGTTGGTTCAAGGACTTCTTGCTGTTCCTTGTGTATATATATATATATAAAAAAAATATAAAGTAGGTATACAGTTGATTTATTTAATGAAACTTTACACACAACGTGTGTTAATCACGCATGTGTTCATTATCATCTACCCTGAAAGGAAAATGAATTTAAAAAATCAACATATGAAACCGTATACCTACATTTGGGCTATATATATATATATATATATATATATATTATATATTATATATATAATATATTATATATATATAATATATATAGGGTGTACATAGTCAGGATCTATTTTTGTGAAGCACTTGGAAATTATATGGAATTCAATCATAAAATGATAGTGGTAACATTTATTAAATAAGTAAGAGTAGGATTCGACGTGACGCCCATCAGTATCCCTGCACAGCTCAAATCGTTCCGCAGCATTTCTAAACACATTCTGGAGCATTTGCGGGGTTATGTTATCTGCAGCAGTTCGTATACGTGTACGTAAGTTTTCAAGACTCGTAATCTTCGTCTGATAGACGTGCGATTTGATAAAGCCCCATGCAAAGAAATCTAAAGGGGTTAAATCTGGTGATCTCGCTGGCCAAGGTCTGTTGCTTCCGCGTCCGATCCAGCGATTTGGAAAACGTCCATTTAGATAATCCTGAACAATTTTGGCATAGTGACAAGGAGCACCATCATGTTGATAGACGACGGTACTAACAATCCTATCCCCATCGTCTATCAACATGATGGTGCTCCTTGTCACTATGCCAAAATTGTTCAGGATTATCTAAATGGACGTTTTTCCAAATCGCTGGATCGGACGCGGAAGCAACAGACCTTGGCCAGCGAGATCACCAGATTTAACCCCTTTAGATTTCTTTGCATGGGGCTTTATCAAATCGCACCTTTATCAAATCGCACGTCTATCAGACGAAGATTACGAGTCTTGAAAACTTACGTATACGAACTGCTGCAGATAACATAACCCCGCAAATGCTCCAGAATGTGTTTAGAAATGCTGCGGAACGATTTGAGCTGTGCAGGGATACTGATGGGCGTCACGTCGAATCCTACTCTTACTTATTTAATAAATGTTACCACTATCATTTTATGATTGAATTCCATATAATTTCCAAGTGCTTCACAAAAATAGATCCTGACTTTATGTACACCCTGTGTATATATATATATATATATATGGGTTGGACAAAATAATGAAAACACTCACATTTTCGGTGCTGTTTTTTCTGGTATAATTAATGGCGTTATATAATTTACTAAATTCATATGTAAACTCATATAATATCGAGAACATCTTCTATTTTAATACATTGATATTTCCTGTTCTTGTAGAATAAATAAAAATGTGGCGGTTGGAAAAGATGGCACTGACTGTGAAAAAGGCATAACAATAGGAACCCATTTGGTTGGTGTCTCGGTATTAAAAGTGGCGTAATTGCCCTTGTATTTTGATGAAGGAAGTCCCCAACGTTGTGAATACGTCGAAAGAAATGGGGAAAAACTACACCACATAAGCATAATAACGTTCCCATTATTCTCTCCAACTTCATTTGAATGTTTGCTCTGGTTGGTGTTATGAGGGGCTTTAATACAATTCTTATAACATCATTTTGACTGTTACTGCTCTTTGCGCACTCTTGTTTAGTTATGAACGAAGTCTGAAGCGACAGTCTTTTGATTCATGCTTTACGGTTCGTATAAGGTTCTTCTCTCACATTCTGTCAGGGTTGCTTTACGCCCACTATATATTCCTTATTTGATGTACTTTTTTCATTTTTTGACGACTATTTTTCGAGATACAGGGGCAATTACGCGACTTTTAATACTGAGATGCCAACCAAACTGGCTCCTACTATCATGCCTCTTTCACAGTAAGTGACATCTTTTCCAACCGCCAAATTTTTATTTATTCTACAAGAACAGGAAATACCAATATCAGCATATTAAAATAGAAGATGTTCTCGATATTATATGCATTTACATATGAATTTAGTAAATTATATAACGCCATTAATTATACCAGAAAATACAGCACCAAAAATGAGTTTCCATTATTTTGTCTAACCCCTTACCCCTGTATATGTATATAACAAATACAATCTTGCTGCTTGCGTTACCGCTGAATTATTAAATTTTATTGAACCCTTATGAATTATACGAGTTCAAATAAAAATGTTGTTCTCACTTTTTCACCAGAAATTATATAGATACACTGAACAGAAGAGTTACTGTAAGCAAATACGTATGATGATGATTTCAATAAAGATTTTCAAAAGATTTTAATGATGGTTGTTAGAATTTGTGCATTTTATAAAATAAAAAACAGCTTTAAACAGATTTCAGTTATTATTCGCGCTCTGTTCGCATATACGAGGGACACTCAATATATTTTGCCCCACATTTTTTTTTCTTTCCAAGTTTCCTTGTAAGTTCCAGAAATTTTTTACCTTATCTTATGTTGTTTCGTGCGTTGGTCTCTCTTCACACGGAGGTCAAGCTGGTGGCCCCGCCTCTTTTACACAAGTAATTACATACCTTTTTTACAAGTTTTTATAAGTTTTTATTTTTCCACATAGTCTCCTCCATCCTTTTCTACGGCTTTCCTCCACCTCGAAACGAGGGCATTTATAACCTTGCTGGAGCCGCCTCTTAACCTCCTGAACAACCTCATTGTCACTGAAACTTTCTTCCACGAATAGCGTTATCGTGCAAAAGAAGGACGTCTTCCAGTTTTCTCTCCGGTCGAACTCGCTTTATACTTCTCTGGAGTCTCTGTAGGGTAGCGGTATATGCCTGAGTTGATTGTTTGTCCTTTCTTCATAATGTCCACCAGAATTACCCCTTTCATGTCCCAGATGATGGTGGCCATAACCTTTCCTGCAGAGGGAGCCATTTTGAACTTTTTCTTGCGTTGGGAGTCTTTGTGATGTCACTCTATGGATTGGCGTTTTGTTTCACGTTCAAAGTGGTGTACCTAAGTCTCATCCCCAGTCACAATTCGTGAAAGGAAGTGATTCCCTTCTGTCTCGTATCGAACCAACGACTCGGAAGCAATTTCTTTTCTTTGGGCTTTGTGATCTTGAGTCAGTTCGCGAGGAACAAACCGTGAGCACACTTTTGAGTATTCCAGTTGCTGAATTATCGTATTCACACTTCCTTCACTAATTCCTAGCTCCTTGTATGTGACGCGCCGATTTGATCGAATGATGCTGTTAGCACTTGCACAGTGTGAGATGTCACAGCCGATGCCGGGCGACCACTGCGTGGCTCATTATCGAGGCTGGCTCTCCCTCTTTCCGAAGATCTCTCACGTTTAGACCAGCGTCCAACTGTGCTTCGATCAACAACAACAACAGCAGCAGCATCTCCGTAAACGTTTTGTAGACGTTTGTGAATATTTCCAACTGTTTCCTTCTCTGCGGTTAAGAACTCTATAACAGCTCTGTTTACGACGCACATCACTGTCAGACGCCATTTTCGAAACTGCGTTAACCATCGGTTTTATACAAGGGCGTTTAAAAGCGGTTTTATACAAGGAAGGGAGGTTCAAACTGGAAAAATCTAGTTATGTGAAGCGCAGAAAGTTCAAAATTACGGCCCAAAAAACATTTCAGCCCCATGGCCTATTATTTAGCTAAGAAAAAAGGGTGGGGCAAAATATATTGAGTGCCCCTAGTAGAAGTTATTCAGTGCGTTCAAATCTCGTAACTCGCAATGTATACTGGTCAAAAAAAGAAACGCAATTTTTGAGATTTATTAATAAACATGAGGACTCAGTATATAGTAAATGATTCTTTAACATAACAAACAGTCAATAACGCGTATGGCCACCCCTAGCCACAATGCAGGCTTGGAGTCTGGCCCTCATCGACCTCAACAGTCTCTGCAGGAAAGCAACAGGGATGGCCCTCCACTCTTCAATAATTGCATTGGTCAGTTCCCTGATGCATCAGTGAGAAAAGGACCTCTCTAAGGCCTGCGGGATCGGAGTCCTGCATTACGGAGTCGGTTTCTGACGGTCTGGTCACTAATTCTGTTGTTGTGGATACCAGGTGTCTCTCTGGCTGTCTGACGAGCATTCCGCTGCCGATGACGCAGGTGCTGCAGTACAATGTGGCGATCCTGGCGTTGGGTCGTCACACGAGGTCGCCCACGTCTTGGCAGGTCCTGAACACTTCCTGTGGCATTGTACCGTCTAACAAGCCTAGAGATTGTGCTGGGATGCACATGCATTCGTTGTGCAACTTGGATAGCAGACATGCCTGCATCCAACATGCCAAGGCACGACCTCTGTTGACCTCTGAGAGTCGTGGCATGCCTCAATCGGGGAAAAAGTTTGGTTTTCTCAACGGGCAGTGTGTATTCTGTGAAGTCAAAGAAAAATGCATGCCTTCATAAAGAATACATTCAATTTAATCTCTGTTTATTGTTTGTAACAAAATGGCGTCTTAGCCGGGATTAGTCAGGTTTAAAAACATGCACTAAGTGGCTTTAAAAGATTTGAACAAATTTAACCATAATCTTGAAACTGTGATAATACCACTAACAACTTAAATTTTACACCATATGCAAGCTAATTGCGTTTCTTTTTTTGACCAGTATATATATGTAAAGTGTAGCTCAAAATTACTTGGCAAAATTATGTAACCGTAAAAAAAGAGCGAGCGAGAAAGAGAGCACTTGCTAAATACTTTTGGATCATCCTGTGTATATATATACATATAAAACTGTCTTCCAGATGGTGGCACCGATCCGTTTCTCTTTGATGGGGCACCTTCCTCCGATTGCAGATGCGAGGGGCACATCCAGCCTGAAACAGTTGGCTCCGGTGACAGACAAAGAAAGTACTTCAGTAGACCCAGAAGAGCAAACGGCTTTAGAAGAAAGATAGAGAAAGAACAGGTAATCTTCACTTAAGTTTTGCTTTTTCATTAAAAAAAATATTCAAGTCAACTACAGACCACTCTATGTCGAGGGAATGGATTGCTTTTCGTGTAATCACTTCAGTGATATGATGTACTTTTAAAGCGTAAATGTATGTATGTATGTATGTATGTCCGTCCTTAAACTGTCGTTCAAAACCATCTAAAGGAAGGGATATATATTATGTATGTAAGTCAATATGTAAAATTAGGCAATTTATGAATTTACTGAAATTCAGGCAGTGTCAAATTGGTGAAACACAAAACCTAATCTAACCTTTCTGGTAATGCTGCATACACATGCCCACTGGTATTTCCCAATATGTTGCCCAAAAATTCATGGTTAAGTTAGGTATTAAATCAAGCACTTAACAAATTGCCTAAAATTACAGTCGGTTTATAAGTTGCCTGAGTTTAGACATTGACTAATATATATATATATATATATATAAGTTGGTCTTCAAGAAAAGACTGGATGCCTGGCTCAGGACAGTACCAGATGAGCCGGGCGTGCCTGGCTATGTATGGTGGAGAGCGCAAGAAAGCAACTCGCTCCTCCTCCAGGCCAGACCTAGAGGCGGGGCCACCAGCTTGACCTCCGTGTGAAGAGACCAATGCACGAAACAGCATAAGGTAAGGTTCATAAGGTGTGTGTGTGTGTGTATATATATATATATATACAGGGCGTCCCAAAAAAATGTATACACACTTTAACAGCTGATAGCTCAATTGATGTTTTTCTTTCCAAGTTAAACCCATTAGAATTAATAATGGCAGCCAGACTAAGCTTTGAACAAAGGAAATTCATTCTAAAATGCTACTGGAAGTGTGAAAACGCAGTTGAAGTGCAAAGACAGTTTAGGAGGGAGTTTCAAACAGATCCACCAACGTGACTTACCATCACTCGAATTAGAGATAAGTTTGAAGCCGATGGAACTATTCAGAATGTCCACAAGAAGCGTTCCGGAAGACCACGGACATCGACAAGCCCCACAAAGCAAGAAAGAGTACTGGAAACGTATCACCAAAGTCCAAGAAAATCTGTGCGGCAAGCGAGTCGTGAGGTAGGAATTTCAGAATCGTCTGTCCAACGCATTTTGAAGCGCTGTCAATGGAAAAGTTACATTCCAAGATTAGTCCATGCTATTAATGATGATGATCCGGACCGAAGAGTGGAGTATTGCTAGTGGTACTTGGCACGATGTGGATGTGGATTGGACGAAGGAGTTTCGTAGAATACCCTCCGCGTTCACCAGACCTCACACCACTAGACTTTTTTTTATGGGGATACTTAAAAGACAAAGTCTACGCTATAAAACCTGCAACAGTCACTGAATTGAGAGCAGCCATTGAACGAGAATGCACACAAATACCAAACGAAATGTTTCGTGATGTTTGCGATTCCATTGCTTCGCGTTATCAGCAGTGCCTGGACCAGAACGGACGTCAGTTTGAAAACGCGTTGACAAAACAATTAAATAATGTCTGTAGATTCTATTACATTTTGAAAATGAAATGTATTTTAATAAACACTGCCTTTATAATTATTTAAAGTGTGTATACATTTTTTTGGGACGCCCTATATATATATATATAAGGAAAACAAAAACGCGCGCCGCTATTGGGGCCCTTAAGGAAGAGAAATAATGAACTAACCGACGATCCAAAAGAAATAGCCGATACATTGAGAGCCCAGTATGAATCAGTTTTTAGTACCCCAAAAAGTGACAAAGCGATACCTGACATAGATGCATTCTTTGAAGAGAAATTGCAAGGAGGTGTATAACAGACTTTGATTTTACCTCAGAAGATGTAGCGACAGCTATAGCCTGCAGTGGCGGATAGCCCTATAGGCTGCACAGGCTGAAGCCTAAGGCCCGGATGTCTTAGGGGCCCGCCAAAAATATGTGTGTAAGTAAAAAAAAACAATCAAACAAAAGTATTTATTTTGGAAAATGAGATACATAAAAATTGAAATACATATATAATAATAGAAATATTTAACATTGTAATTTGCGACATTTTTTGCCTGCGAATTCATTAATAATATCCTGACAGTCAATTTTATGCAAATGCTCCCACTCGATGTGCATCAATTATGATATTTGTAGCCTAGCCACAAGTCACAGCGCTGTAAACACGTTCAACCACGTTCACACTTGTTTTGTGCGCTATTATGCATTACTCCCTCGATGAAAATTAAATTTTTATACTATATGAATAAAAGGGCCCGATCATACATACTAAGCCTAAGGCCCAGAAAATGTTAATCCGCCCCTGGCTATAGGACAAATGAAACCACATTCAGCTGCAGGTCCGGACAATTGGAACGCTGGGGAAATACCGAGCATCTTGAAAAGAGCAAACATTGTCCCTATATATAAAAGAGGGGACAGATCTCGAGCAAAGAACTATAGACCAGTGTCATTGACGTCCCACCTCACCAAAGTAGTTAGAAAGAAAATTTGATTTCTTGGAGACACTGGAAAGATTCGACGAAAATTAGTACGGATTCCGATCAGGTAGATCATGCCTATCACAATTAATAGAACACTACAACAATATCCTAGATGTACTGGAAGGCAATGACAACTACCATATCATATACACGGATGCATTATATATACATTATATATACACATTGTTTCGAATTTCGCATCATCGGTCATTATTACTCCCCCCAGATCGATCGATAAAGCTTTCGACAAATGTGATCACGGTATAATAACACACAAAATGAAATATATGGGAATAACAGGCAAAGTGGGAAAATGGATCTACAACTTCCTCAGAGAACGTCTACAGGTGGTCAAAATTCAAGGTATATCATCAGAATCGGAAGTACGCAGCTCAGTACCACAAGGTACAGTACTGGCCCCACCCCTGTTCATTATCATGCTAACAGACATAGACAGCGGAGTAAACAGCAACAGTATAGTAACATCCTTTGCAGACGATACAAAAATCAGCGATGTAAATGAATTGGAGGCCTTGCAGAGGGATACAAACAAAATATACAAATGGTCAGAAGACAACAAGACATTTAACACCGAGAAATTTTAGCTCTTGAGATATAGTAGAAAAGAGGAACTTAAACAGACAGCATATTATGCTCCAGATAGGAAATTCAGAGAAGCACGAAAGCGGTCGATCTGGGGGTAATAATGACCGATGATGCGAAATTCGAAACGCAAAATCAGATAGCGATAAATAAAGCAAAAAGAGTCGCGTGACAGGTACTAAGAACGTTCAAAAGAAGGGACAGGACAGTAATGATTCCCTGCTAAAAACACTGATTACACTATGTGGAAAATTTGTGTTTATCTTATTTTTTTGGTGTTTCTTTGTGTTTGGGTGCGCTGAATTAAAAAATCACATTAGTTTTCTCGTGAAAACAATAGTTTCTTCTGAAAACCATAATCTATTTTTTGTACCTAGTGGCTTATCGGAGAGCAAAATCACAATGAAGGAAAGGAAAATAAATATATTTCATATTTAAAGATATACTGGGTGATCCAGATAAATGGGACCCATAAAAAAAAGCCAAATATTCTTAATATTTAATTCCTTTCATAAAAACTATATCATTCGAAAGAGTAGAGTTACAAGTTTATTATGAAATATTTATTTTTTAAAAATGACTCCTTTCAAATGTGCTCCATTAGTTGCCAAGCATTCCAGTGTTCTCGCTTGTAAGTTCTGCATCACTTTTGCAAGAGTGTGCGGTGGTATGGCCTGTATCTCATTTGTGATGGCGGCCTTCAATTCTTGCAAGGTCGTTGGGTTATTTCTGTAGACCCTACTCTTTAAATATCCCCAGAGATAATAATCTAAGGAAGAAAAATCCGGAGACCTTGCGGGCCATTCAACGTCTCCAAATCTTGAGATTAACTCGCCTGGAAACGTTTGACGCAAAACTGCCATGCAGTTCCTCGTGGTATGGCAGGTAGCTCCGTCTTGTTGGAACCAGTGGTTTTCTAGACAAAGATCTCTTAATTTAGGAATAAGGAAATAGGTCAACATTTTTTCGTAGCGATCACCATTTACAGTGACCGTGTTTCCGGTGGAATCCTCGAAAAAGTATGGCCCTATGATATGAGATGCAGGAAGACCACACCAAAGAGTTACACGCTGACTATGCAACGGGACTTCGGTAATATTCAATGGATTTTCTGTTGCCCAGAAACGACAATTTTGTTTGTTTACAGTTCCATTCAAGTGAAAATGGGCTTCGTCTGACATAATCAAAGTTGCTAGAAAATTGGTGGTGTCATTTACCTTCTGTTGGATCCATTGACAGAATTGTCGTCTTCGTGCGAAATTTCCATCGTTTAGTTGTTGCACTGTTTGAATTTTATATGGAAAGAGCATTAAATTTTGCTTGAATATACGGTGTGTGGCTCCATATCCAACTCCTAACAGCTGAGAAGCACGTCTGATGCTTATGTTAGGATTATCCTGTACAATTTCATGAGTTCTGTTAATGATCTCGTCTATCCTTTCTGTGCGCACTCTTCCAGTTGGTTTTCTTTTTCCAATGCTGCCAGTTAGGAAAAAATTTCTGACACACCGACGGATTACTTTCTTAGAAGGTGATTTTGACATCTGAAAATTTGTCTTGAAAGATCTTTGAGCTGAAACTACTTCTTCCATGCTCATAATATTGCTCAGTTATGAAACGCAGCTGTTCCCACAGTCCATGCAGTCATCTTGAAGGGTTAGTTTTAACTAACACTTTTATTTTGTTTTGTATCTTATCTTGTATTGTCAAAACCTATACAATCCTGTACAAACTTGTAACTATCCTCTTTCGAATGATGCGTATGATTTTATAAAAGGACTTATACTTTAAGAGTTACAGGGGTTTCTTTTGGGTCCCATTTCTCTGGATCACCCTTTATAATGTATATATAATGCACCCAAATATAATATGCTCACAAATCTAAACCGATAATGCTTGAAAATGTACATTTCAGTGACTTTTTCTCTTGTAGTCCCGTGGATTATCTCGTATTAAACACCAGATATAGTCGCCCATCATAGCTTCGTCCCATTTTCCCTGATATCTCCTCTCCATGGTTTGGATATCTTGGTGAAAATGTTCACCATGTTCTTCACTTATGTTACTCAAATTTGGTCTGAAGAATTCTAAATGCGAGTCCAGATAGTGTAACTTCAGGGACATTCTACAACCTAACCTTTGAAAGTGTTTGAATAGATTTTCTACTAGCTCTTTGTAGTTGTCTTTCTTCTTGTTACCTAAAAATCCATGGACTACAAGCCGAAGTGACTGCCAAGCATTGTTTTAAAGAGCTGTCATTTTTTCTTCTAACTCTTTAGATGCTAACATGCGTCTGACTTGAAGTCCAACAAATATGCCTCCCTTGATTTTAACTTCAGAAAGTTTGGGAAACATTGAACGTATATGATAAAGCATCACTTTCAGCATCCAAAGTTTTGATGAACTGCTTAATAAGACGAAGCTTGATATGCCGCGGGGATAGCAAAGTTTTGTCTGGTGGAACAAGGGCTTCGTTAAGAACATTGTGTTTGCCTGGATTAAGCTCATTTCTCACGGGCCATTCCTTTCTGACAAAGTGCTCACCATCTGCTCTGCTGTCCCAAAGGCAGAGGAAACACGAATATTTAGTGTAACTGCCCTGTAGTCCAAACAGGAATCCTAGCATTTTGAAGTCTCGACATGCATCCCATCTATGTCCACTGTAGTTTATTTTGTCTAGCAACTGCTTTACATTTTTATATTCTTCCTTCAATTCAACCGAATGAGCCACAGGAATAGATGGAAACATGTTTCCATTATGTAGTAGGATGCCTTTTAAACTTCTAGTTGAACTGTCAATAAACAAACGCCAATCAGCAGGGCTGTATTCAATTCCTATCTCGGCAAAAAGGCCATTCACATCACAGCAGTAGCAGAGAGAGCTCGATGCGAAACGGGAGTAGAAAGAAGCGTATCGCAAATGCCTATTCCTGTAGAAAGAGATCTTGACACTTGGGTCCAGAAGATTCCACTCTTTAATTTAAGGCGGGACGTCATAATTTCTGCATTGGTTTTCGTAAGGTTCATATCCCTGACTAGGTCGTCTGTCTTTCTGGTTGGGAAAATGGGGTGACGTATTGGAGCTTGCCTCGAAGTCAGCATCTTCATCGGGGGATATTAAAGGCGTTTCTTCTATTTCCTCCATGGTTGGTGGGAATGGAACGGGTAAATCTTCATTATGGGGGACTGCGGCAATAGAGGATGAGATATTTGGATAGAGGACATTTTTTCGACCTTTACCTCTCTCGTAGAGTGAAACGTCTACCATGCAGAAGTAGCAATCATCGTGGTGATTGGTTTGCTCCCTCCAAATGCGAGGAATAGCAAATGGCATGCCTCTTCTGGTACCTCGCAGCCATCCTCTTAATGTGGAACGGCAGCTTCCACAGCAAAAGTGAGGTGCCCATGGTTTATCTTGATCGCAGAATGGGCATGCCAAAGTAGGCGTGATATGCTGTACAAAATTTCGTTCCTGTGTCAATTTTGTGCTTTACTTGCTTTGGATTGATGTAATGGCCGCAAACATAAGAAAATGAATCTGCAGAGTGTGTGCAGGGCCTATGCTAATTCAAGTATCTGAAAAATACAAAAAAAACATTTTATAAACAGAAATAAGAAGTCAAATGTGTACAAATATTTAATAATGGGCCTTAACCAATAAAAACATTACTAATGAATCCCAGTTTTGGGGACATTTTGAATGTTGCACTTGAAATTACTTTTGCTGTCTCAGAAAAATGCCTTAAAAATGGCGAAAAGTAAGATTTCTAAATTTGACCATATCATAAAAACTATAGTTTTCTGAGCAAAGCCGATGCCAAATCTGTAATTAGCGTGGCCGAAACATACAGAAAAGATCAAAAAATGAACGTAAACAAAAAATTGTTGCACAGTGTTATACCAAAACTTGAATACTGCTCAGTTTTGACGTCCCCATATAAAAAGGAAGAAACAGACGCATTTCACAGCAAAGATTGATGCCTGCAAAGAACTCAACTACTGGGAAAGACTATGTAAACTAAATCTGTACTCCTTGGAAAGAAGAAGAAGAGTCTGGTCATCCCATAAGTAATGTCGTTTTTTAGATCGGAATTTGAAGGACAAAAAAAACTCAACTGAAACTTTTTAATCTAGTATATATTTTCCATCGGAATCAATGACACTGCCAACGTCCTACAACTTCAATGCCATGTTTATAAAATTCAGGCGGTTTTGAGGCAAAAAACGTACAAAGACTGGTGTGCAGGTTATCTAAAGTATACTGTTTCTCGTCAAGATAGTTTTGCAGATTCCTGAAGAGATGATAATCCGAAGGCGCAAGTTCTGGAGGATGTGGAAGTTTTTCCCACCCAAGATCCTCAATTTTTGTAGAAGTGATCTGAGCGGTATGAGGACGTGCGTTGTTGTGGTGGAACACGATTTCTTTCCGATTAACCAAAGGTCTCTGCTTTTAGTGCAGTGTTCAATCGATCCAGTTGTTGACAGTAGACTTGAGCGGTGATTGTTTGGTTGTGTGGTAAGGTTTCAAAGTGTTACACCACCTTTATCCCACCAAACACTAAGCAACACCTTCCGAGGGTGAAGATTTGGTTTTGGCTGTGGTGTCGCTGGTTCTCCGGCACAAACCCACTGTCGACGGCGCTTAACATTCTGGTACAGTATCCACTTTTCATCACCAGTCACTAAACGATGCAAAAACGGATCTTGGAGTTCACGGGAATGAAGAGCTGTGCTAATGTTTACCCGCACCCTCAGATTGTCGACCGACAATTCATGTGGCACCCATTTTCCTAACTTAGCCACTTTCCCGAGTTGTTGCAAATGTCGATGGATGGTGGACGGGGATGAATTGAGTTTCTGGACCAATTCTTCGAGTTGAACAGTCTTCTTCAAGTGCGGCTAACAGCAGGTCATCATCAAACTCAGCAGGGCGTCCAGAGCGTGCTGCATCTGTCAAATAGCAGTCACTATTCCTAAACTTTCGAAACCATTTTTGACATTTCCTCACATGCAGAATATCGTTGCCATAAACTTCCTGAATGTTTCGCGTTGCTTCAGTAGCACTATTCCCTTTTTTGAACTCGTAAAGCATTATATGCCTGATATGCTCTTCTGATACCGCCATGTTTATGAGGGGTTCACATAAAGCAAAACACACATCTTCACTGGTCAAGTCTGTAAAGTATGTAGCGAAACACGATAGATCTCCTCTTGGATATAACCTTCGGAAAATTTATGCTTAAACCGAGTAGGACTAGTTTAAACTTAATCTATCGTAACAAACGACATTACTTATGGGATGACCTGATACACCATAATCTACATATGGAAAATTATCGAAAAACTGGTACCAAACCTCAAACTAAACCCAATTACCATTCAAACAACACTGGAAAATAGGAAAGGCAGAATGTGTAGTGTTCCCAAATTAAAGGGCCGACAAGGGACCTCCTCAACACTGAAGGAAAATGGCTTGGTTGTCAGGGGCCAAGACTTTTTAACCAGCTTCCTAAGGACCTCAGAAACGTTACGGGGGTCAAAGTTGAAGTCTTCAAGAGAAGAGTAGATGCCTGGCTCAGGACGGTACCAGATGAGCCGGGTGTACCTGGCTATGTACGGTGGAGAGCGCAAGAAAGCAACTCGCTCCTCCTCCAAGCCAGACCTACAGGTGGGGCCACCATTTTGACCTTCGTGTGGAGAGAGAGTAAGGCACGGAACAGCAACGAGGTGTGTATTTATTTATTTATTTATTTTATGCATGTTCAGTATTTGAGATCAAATCAGCATTGTATAATTTTTACTTAAACATTTATGATTTAATTTTGAAACGTAAGTTTGCATAAATAATGGTAATTTAATTTTATACTAAATTTTCAAGATCTTCAAATAGTATTACATTTAAGTATTTCCCCTACAAATTCTTTGATATTTATGCTGATTAATTAACTGATGTTTTTTACTCTTTTATGATTATATCAGTTTATCGTGCTTAATTTCAACCTTTTATGAACATCTTGCGTATAACTTCATATTATACCATCTTTTTACCGTAGGAGACGGAACGATTTTTGTTTGTAAAAGATGGAGTGGTTCGTGATTTTAGGGGAACAAGACTTGTCCGATAACGTTAAATTTTTAGAGCCATCTTAACAACGAAGAGTGGGCGAAATGAACTTTGCGTTCACCAACAGGACAAAGTGACTTATCTTGTAACTTTTTCGATGTCATTGTCTTAAATTTTCATGAAAAAATACTTTAATTGTACAAATATTCCAGTAATAATAATTATAATTATTTATTATTAATAATAATAATATTGCATATTCGGGAAGACTCTTATTTGTAGCGAATGTGGAAATTTGTTTTTGAAAAGTGAAGTAAATGATTGAAATTTTTTTTTTTTTTTTTTTGCGTACCCTGAAAACTTTATTACAATATTGTAATTGTAATGCGTGTTCAGTTGGTGAACCCGTTTTGATGGTCTTATTTCTTTTGTAGTATAGATACCTAAACTGGTAACTCATTTCCAGTTAAAGTTCCGTATTGAAATATAGCGACAGTTCTGCCTTTTTTCTCTCCTTTTAGATGAAGAGAGACACGGCGAGTTTGATAAACCGGGCAACAACACTGCTTAGCATGCTAACTTTCGCTCAGTTTGGTTGTGGCCCCAACAGTCAAAAGTTTGAGAAAAATTCACTGAAAAAGACTCCGTCTGGATATCACTGGGGGTGAGACATCAGTTAATTAAAGTTTCTTTACCAAGTAACTTCGTGACGTAACGAGATCTTCCAAGTTTACGGACTGTGAAGATTGTTTTGTACCCGTACGAAAAATAGTCAACCCGTGAATTTTTATTTTATTTATTTTTACTCTCTCACGGTCAAAATATAGAGTAAAATTGAAATTCGGCTCTCAAAATGTTCAGTGATAACACCTTGGTTGTGGTTAATTTACATGAGTGGGCGGAGCGAATGTATCGTATGCATTCTTTATGCATCGAATGTTTATTCGGGACCTCGCGAATATGTATTAGGGGGCGGGATGTTCAAAGATTGGTAGGTGATAAAACGTAAGTAAATTTACTCCTGTGTGCCAGCTTGCCGGTTGAATATTTTATTCAGTCCTTGGAGGACTTCTCGGCCCCCAAAGAGTTAAACGAACGTCAATTAATAATTTGTAATTTGTTAATCCAGGGTAGTTTGTTTACAACACCCCCCCCCCCCCCCTTCATGGGTGTAGCTTAAGTGGTCATACGGCTTTTCAGCACGGAACAACCGAATTTAGAATAAACGCAACCCGTAATTATTCATTAAAAGTTGAAGGATTTTTACTTTGTGGTATTTTAAGGGTTTTCAACAGATCTTGCTTAAAAATGATCTTTGTACAGTTGAGAATTTCATCTTCTAATAAAACACAACAGAAAGAGAAGTTCCTTATTTGGAAATATATTTTTTATTAAAAAAAAAAGCTTGTGACTTTTCTCTGGTTGGAGATTGGATTAAGGCTGCGGAGGCACGGTTCACTCATACTTCTCACACCACCTCTGCGGACGGAGTTTCAACGATTCCTCGAGCTCAGCTTACTCTTTAGAGGGAGTTCAGGCTGTTTCCTCCGTGTAGGGAAAGTTTTTTTTTTTTTAAATGTAGTTGGTCAGATTAAAGTGGTTTTTCCCCCTCTTCGCACCCAGTGACTTGAGGGCTGCTTTGGAGGTATCAATCGCCTCGGTATGCGAAGTGATCGAGATGGCTTTGTTGGAGGACGCGAATTGCGACAGTGAGTCAGAGTGTAAGGAGCAGCTTTCGATATCAAATGAGGCGGTAACTTTGGCCTTTCGGAAGAAACTCTGTCCAGCTCTCAGGGACCTCATACAACACGGTTTGATGCCAGTAAGTGCCACCAATTATTTTTTGAGAAGGGTACGAATACTAATGCAGGACTTAATTCATTACCTTCGTTACCTTGGTTTTGCTTCCAGCTAAATTGTTCATTTTGACGAAGGTCAAGCTTTTCACTCCACCTTAGACCTACAGTTTAACGTGGAATCCGAACCATGCCGGGCTTTGCTGCGCGCCGCCTGTTGTCACCGTGTCTCGATCCCGGGGCTGATGAATTCATAGTCAGCGACGCTAACCACTACACTACCGAGGCGCCATTATTACAGATTTTTATGAAAAATAAGTGTTCGTACAGTAATAATGTTCGGGGTTGTTGAACCTCCCTCGTAACGGCAAATGTCATGCGATGGAGGAGACTCGCAGCTTTACGCGGGATCCGAACCATGAGGATCTCTCATCATCCGAATGCGGAAGACGATCATCCATCCAACTACGAAATAGATCACTTAAGCCCACTATCTAACGGGAAGCGGCGTTACCTTGGCTACGGCGACTAAGTTGTTAATTACAAATTTATGGGTTATGAAGTTTATCATTTTACGGATGGGAAGATTTATATTGGTGAAGGAAAACCATTAACGACAGTAGTAAAGGCGAAATGGAGTAATTTAAACGTGTAACTGCAGGTTGGACAAAGTCAGAGCATCGTTCCATTTCTTTCTTGCTTGCCTCAGAGGTCACAAAAGCCCTATCAGCTCCTTCATGCGTGGGACTTTGTACTCAAGTATTATTATTTAAAAAAGGGAGATCAGTACAATCGTACGCCAGCGAGGAGACTTTCGCAGGCGAGTTAATGGAACAATTTATTTACTAGAGTTCTACTTCAAAACAACTTTGGACAGTAGAATAGGATTTTGTCTTCGCATAAAGAAGTGCTATTTAAGTTCAATGATATATTATTCTAAAATTGAAGATATGAGATTTGCGATCCCGAAAAACATGATCAGAATGTCGGGCATTTGAATGATTTTTAGACTGTTTTTTGTTGGAATCTTAAAAGAAAACAAATCATAAATTTACAGAGCTTTAACTTAGAGATAAGAGGAGGATCGGCAACCACAAACAAACAGCTTCTTCTGCAGACAATCGGAACCATTCTTAGTTCTCATGGGCCTTTGAAACGGAGCTATGATTCTCACTTCAAAGCCTTTGTTTCAGCCGCTCTGAAGTAAGCTTCAAAGATAGTTTTGATCAAGTGTGTTAATGGTACTTAGATCGCAGGATGTCATTCGCTTTTCAGTTTTAGCATTTCATATATACTATATCCTTATTGAAAAGTAACAATGGCGTATCTTACGAAGTGAAGTTTGTGACCCGTTTTATTTCTTCTGAAAACTGCACCAATCGGAGAAAGCAAAATGTTTTTATACTTTAAGTCCCATATTCTTTTCTTGCAATATAGCGGGTGGGCCAAAAAACTAATCCCTTGAGATTTGAACTTCAAAAATATGCAGTTCCAAAATTTACGCAAAGTTATTGATGTTCAAATCTTAATGGGTGGTTTTTTTTTTTAGGCCACCTGGTATGTAGTCTGAGGTTTGTTTGTGATTATACTTTAAAAAAAAAAAAAAAAAACATTTCTTCACTAAATCATTAGCGAGTATTCTTCAGTCACTTCCAGAAGTAAGAAAAGCCATCGAGGCATGTATAAATGTTTCCGAATAGGCGAGAATTTCAAGGTTTTTTTTCTTTAAAGACAACTGATGACATTTTTTTTTGTCTTCGCAGCAAAAAGAAGTTGATTACGTGGCTGCGCTCATATTTCGTACTCAGTCATTAGTTGAAAATTATTACCAGTCTTGGAGTTACGTTGCCAAAACAGGTTAGTCATCTACTTTATATTTGACGTCTTCCGCGTTAGATCTCCATCTGCTGTTTACTGACTGGAGATCGAAGTTAAATGTCTTGTCTTTTTATTTTCATCGTTGTCGTAAACTTTTAAGAGGGGAAATTGGGGTGTTGTTTCCCCCCCTATTAAAGCGAGTAATTTTTTTTCAGAGAAGTTAATTAAATCAGTTTTCAGTTTTAGAAAGGAACGTACTATGAATGTATATTCTTTTTGTAAGTAGGACGATATTATTTATCATTGTTCAACAGGCTGGCCGTAAGTCCCAATCGGTTATGCGAAAAGCGATCTTGCGGACTCACACTGACATATTCGATTACTAAGGAAAGAATATTTGTCGAGATGGTTATATTTTGCATTTTATAGTAAGTTTGAAAATATTTATTATTTTTAATTTGTTTTTTCGCTTTAATTTATAACCGATTGAGACTTATGGTTCACCCTCCATAGATGGAGAGTACAATGTTGAGAGATTAACTGCTCTCATCATTTTAAATTTGTTAACCATTTTATTCTCGAGTTTTCTCTAAACCAAGAAGTATTATATAGTGTTCAAGATGAAGTTACGCACATTTTGGGTTTCTCTTCTGACAAGTGAACTCAACCCGTAGAAACATTTGTAAAGTTGCATTTTAGTTTCTTATATTATTTTCGGTGGGACATTACAGTTTCACTGGCAATGAAAGGTTTGGATTCAGAGATTCTTGAAGGTGCTGCTCCCCCCCCCCCCCCCTTTTCTTAGAGAAATAAGATTGAAAAATGGTAAAAACAAGGTTAACAAATGATTGTTCATAGTTTCTTAGCGCTTCGGTAACAAGGTTTTCGACTGCAATTGCACCGTACTGTCCTACCGAAAGTATAATAATATGCAATCTATTTGTAGGGCTGTGGCTGGACATGCATATATGGCAATACTACCTTACCAATCGAAAATGCTTTGCGTGTACAATCGTATATGAACCTTATTTCGCGAAAATAATAAACCATTTATATATAGTTACAAATTTGTTGAACGTAGGTGCCTCGCGTAACGGTGCCAAATATCCTTTCTTGGGTTACAGCTAACTTCACGAACAAATCCCCTAATCATCCTGAGCGAGATATTCGGTGGTTGGCTACTCCTGGGAGAGGTCGTCATCTTTCTGTTCGTAAACAATTTGACGAACAGTTGACACGCGTATTCCATATTTTCCTGTACCTTTCCTTAAGTCATTCAAAAGCTCCTTTAATCTAGGCATGAAACCCTATGCTCTTTGCGTTATCGCACCAAAATGATGCCTGAAATGCGAAGGAAACTAATCGCAAAAAGGTGATCAATCACATAATAATATCACTATATGTTCATACTAAGAGTGCTACTTCATCGAAATGGATTATGTAAGCAAGCAAAGCACCTTCCTTCCACAAATTTATGACGATACATAAATGGTTCACTTACTTTCACCTAATAAGGTTTATGTGCGCGATTGCACACAGGTAAATCACTTTACAGTGGTAGGGGAAATGTTGTCTTACATGCAAAAAGTTTGTGTGTGTATAAAATAGTAGTCACAGCCCTACAAATAGATTCATACTTTTTTTTTTAGCATAATTGTATATCTTACTGAAGTGTAGCTTCTGTTTGTTTAGATGGGTTTGGTTGTTAGAAAAGGAACCTAGAAATGTAAGACTACTAACTGAAATGTTTTGTTTATCATTATTAAATCTGTTACTATACAGGGTGTCCCAAAAGTCCCTATCTACTTTGTTGAAATAGGCTGAATTTCAAATAAATGTCACACTGTCCTGAATACAGATGAATTTCTATACAAATTACAAGTATTATACCATTAGAATCTTTAATTAGTAGTTTCCACATGTGCTCTATCTGCAAATCTCAAAGCGGTCAGCTGCATTCCGGAACACATTTCCGAGGTTATTTTCTCAACTGCTTGCCTAATGCGATCTTGTAGATGTGGTGAATCTCGAATATTTCTACGATAGACCTCTGATTTAATGAATCCCCAAGCAAAGAAAGTCCACTGGGGTCAAATCCGGAGATCGCGCTGCCTAGGGCCTATTTTCCCCAACGTCCAATCCAACGATTTGGAAAACGTTCTGGCATAATGACATGGTGCCCCATCCTGCTGAAAGACTACATTGTCTTGAATGCCATCTTCAAGAATTTGAGGTTCTAGAAAATTTTGAAGCATATCGAAGTAAACTGTAGCCTCTGCAAAGAAAAAGGGCCCGTAAATCCTAGATTTCGTCATTCCAAGACACGTTGACTTTAGGCGAGTTTCTTTCCCATTCAGTGAACTCAGTTGACTTTTTATTAGTCCAGATGCGACAATTATGTCGATTGATTTTACTACAGGTGTGAAAAGTCGCCTCCTAGCTAAACAAAATGTGGTCCATTAAATTGTTATTTTGCACACATTGCTGCTGCTCTTGGGAAATCTTCCTCGTGTAACAGCTGAATGTTATAACATTTCTTCTTCAGCGTCGAACGCAAGATTCTGTGAACAGTTGTTTTGGGTATGGTTAATCTGTGGGATGCTTGGCAAACTGACATTCTTTGATCGTTTTCGAACAGATTCAATGTTTTGTTGTACTGTACTTGGGCGTCCACTTCTTCCTTCATCATGCACAGATCCAGTCCTTTTGAATTTGTTCACCAATTGCTTTATTTGTCGGTCCAGGGTTATGAAACCACCTTCAGAATCGGTCTCTAATTTCATTCTTCTGATGCGACATGTTACTACCATAAAGCGTTCATGCACATCCATCACCAATGATATGGATCTGAAAAAATAAAAATAGAAATCTAATGCATGCAATCATGTAATTAATACATTCATTTGAAATTCAGCCTATTTCAACAAAATAGATAGGGACATCCTGTATTTTAAGGGAAAAGTATTGGTAATCGACAGTTATGTTTTTAATCTTTACCCAATACTTTGGGAGCAGCAATTTATCGTTAAAGAATAATTTTTTAATCGTCTTTACAGGATTTGAAGACGCATTCCGATCGCTAGAGCAATTTAACAAACACAACTTAAATCTTCCTGTTGATTTGGCCGTGAAACCTTTCAATAATATCAAAGATGTCTTTAATTAATAGTGCCATTTGATTCCTTTCATCTCTAGTCACGTGTTAGTGTAAATTAGAGTACATGCTTTAGGTAAATAAAAATAAATTTTTAATGTTTGAATTCTCTTATCTCATAGATGTATTTAAGAAGAAAAGGTAATCTTTAATAACTAACTTAGAATGAATTAAAACTTTGTTTAGAAGCTTTCTCCTTACGATCTAGAAACGCTTAGAGAATGTTAGATGGCTGTCAAATCCCTTGCTTTAACTAAATTTACTATAACACAAGGTGTGGCAAAAAAATTTACCCGATTTCAAACTGCAGGTTAACAAATACGAGAGGATATTGAGTGGGCAGCATTCAAAACTTTATACTAAACCTCTTCTTTCACAAACTGGAGATGCCTCATTTATGCAAACAACAAAAAATATCGTTGTGGAGCATATACAAAGATTCTTTGTTATAAGCATAATTAAGGTAACCCATAAAAGAAAATGTTTAGTACGAAGTTTTCGCTGCTACCCAGTTAATCCTGTTTCATGTTGTTAACCTGCAGTTTCAATTTGAAGTCATGTGCATTTTTTTTGGCTGCAACCTGTATTTAATTTTTCAAAAGGTGTTAACTAAAGTTTTAGCTTCTGTGAGAAAACATTCAAGTCAACTGATATTTATGCAGAGTACTACTTTTAAATTATACTTAAATTGGCAGAATAAAGAAAAGAAAAAAAAAAAACTGTTTACCATTGATGTTATACAAATTCATCTGCTTAGTAAAGAACAAATATGTACGGATGCGTTTCACTAATAGCGAATCAAGTTTTATTTCAAAATGAACTTACTGAAATTAAGCATTTCAATTATTGACGGAAGTCGACGCAGCACTAATTTCCGATAATGAACATCTCGAAGTTGACTCCTTTGAATACACTCGCATCTTCGGCGATAAGACTTCACAAAACCTGTAAATTGAGAGTATTTTACTGTAATGTGTAGTGGTTTCTTCCCATTTAATGTCATTCTTTGTCAGGGAACTTGAAAAAAATGCAACTATCAAGTCGATCGATTTCGGATATAGGATTTCCCATAGGAAGTACCACTCCAGACGGTAACTGAGTCACGGGTCTTCTTTTCTTACACCTTTTCCCAAATTTGAAAAATTTACTTGTGGATGACATTGATTAGGAGGTAATCCTGCATAATTATAGATGGGAGAAAAAGTGGAGCAAATGAAAACGCCTTTCTTCTGCCTTCATCTGTACCAGGGTATTACTGAGGAGTATTTATTTAAAATGCAATTATTTTATATTTATTTATTTTTTTCCATAATTATTATTCTCCTAAATGTATTAATGAGAACCGAGAATAAAATGTTTAATTAAATGTGATCATAAGCTATTGTAGTAAACCTCAAAATCAATAAAATATTAAATCTTTTGTTTCCTTACTGAATGTCTACGTACAACCACCCAACTGTTGTTAAGTTTACCAAATCTAGTGCGACACGATAGCCCAAGTCAAGTCGCATGTCGGACCAATAGAAAACGGCTTCGCATGCTTCATGAAAGTAATTAGATTTATTTGACAAATAATTAATATCCACAACCAAATCTTTGTAGTAGACTTTGGAGGTTGAATAACGAAGTTTTTTTTAGTAATCATATATTTTAATATTTTTATTTGGTTTGGACCCATCGAAGCAAAGATTAAATGTTTGAAAACTGCAAAAGTTCCTTGACTTAAGTAGTGACTGCCTCTGATTTTGGAGCGCAAAATTATCGAATAGCTCTGCTTCAGTTTATCTTAAAACTACTTAATCCGCTTTACCATACAAAAGACGTCGAAATAAAATGACTTCAGGACCAAATTTGCTCTGTTGTGAAGCCAGAGAGAGAGCGAGAGTACAGAATTTCTGCATCTAGATTTTATACCCAGTATTTTCTTTGTTCGCGACATTATGTATGTTGTGAATTGGAGGTATACCAGACTTAGAATAGTCTGAATTCCTCATATTTCAGTTTTAATCATCCTATCAAAGAAGTACTGAACGTACACACACCCCTACTTGGTTCATCAAGACGCGTATGAAAACAATCCATAGTCGATTAACATCTGTATTTTAGCTTTCTGGGATGGTGAAGCAGTTAGTAAAAACCTGGAATAATAAAAAAAAAAATCCCTTAATATACACAACGTCGATGATTATGAAATCTTAAATTCTAATAAGCATTTAAGTCTTTACATAAAATTCAATATTACATCTTGTATTTTTGACAACTTTCTTTTGTTCTTCCTTTCCATATCTTCACCTATTTTATATTCCAGACGCTTCTTAAAAATCCAAACGCTCCTATCAATTACCAATTATTACGCATTCCTTCTTTAACTACGTATATTTCACTTAAATCAACGTTCATTTTATGCGTACCTCTCCTGACAAACATACAAAAAGTTACTAGTTATAACATTCACCACAATATCGTGTATATGCAGCTTCTCTCGGATTAATCACATTGATCAATATGATATAAAATCGATAAGTTATTGTTTGTTAGATTACGCTACGTTAATAATAATTAATGAGTGAGGGCCACAAACTGGTACAGAGCTCAAGTCAGACGAATGCAGCCCATTGCGCCAACTGGATTATCATCATGAGCATCAGTGGGAATCTAAACCACGACCTCAGTATCCTACTCTAGGTTAGGTTAAATTCAATTTATTTCAGTGTCGATGTTATGTCTGGTTCATGAGATACGCGTAAGTGTTTCACTTCTTCAGAGAAAATGAAAATAGTTCTATAAAATGAAATTTAACACCTATGTTAAGCGAAGTCGCCTTACTCGTGTACTCGATCATTTTGGCCCTTCCTCACGCACTCCATCACGGATTCAATGAAAGGATCCAAGAGTGCTTCTTTCAACTTTGGATCTTCCATCAACTGCTTTGAGACCGCTTCTTCTTCGTTCTTTGGAGGGGAAACCATATGCAGAAAAGAATCACCTGAGTGGAAAATAATGATAAATAATATGAAAGTTGTTAATTTTTATAGCTTTTGCCCCCTTAGTATTTAAAATTAATTTAATACAAACTTTAGTATACCGGGCTTATCACTTAAGCTCTACATCCCTTGGTTTTCATAAAATCAGATTCTAAATGTCTTTTTTTTCAAAATCCTTTAACCCCGCCCCCCATACACACACACACACACACACTGAAACAGCTGGAATACTGCTTGCATAATTTCAATTAATACACACACACACACACACTATATCGGTGGTAATGGACCACGTACGGAAGCCTCGTCAGTACACTGACTCCTTATTTGCTTGGCAATGCTGCTACGAGCTGCTCGTACTCTGAAATGGGCGTATTGACGGAATGATGCTGTCAAAAGATGTTTAACTCTTCATACTTCCACTTAAACTATGAATGCATCGATTAACACGTCATACCCGTAGCCACGTTGAGGCAGACGAGGCGGCCGCCTTGTCTGGCTTAACGGACATTTTGGATCCGTGAGGAAATTGAATTTCAAAGGAAATCTGAGGAAATTGACAGAAATAGGATTTTACCTGTCTCGTATAAATTATATTATTAATTATTATTATTATGCCCTAGTAGGGCTATTTTCGCCTCGTCTGTTTTTAAGCTCTGGCTACGGCCTTGCGCGCGCCCGCACGCACGCACGCACAAAGTTAGGTTAGGTCATTATACATTGTCAAATTTGTATCATGGTATAAAAAGTATGCAAAATTACTGAAAATTCCAGGAACTTCATGAAACCACTAGTTTCACAATCTTACTGTAACACACACACAATTATATATATATATATATTTTTTTTTAAGTTCAGGAAGAACCGATTCGCCTCTATTTAAAAGGGCATATCTCGGTGGAAAAAGTGAGAGGAAAGACAGAGGAAAAAGAAAGGGTGGAGGGGACAGTCGAAGTGGAAAAAGACCAAGGATGACAAGGACTGCAGGGTCGAGCCCCATCATCCTTGGGTGCTAGGGCCGGGAGGGCGCACGTGAAACCTCCAGGAACAAGCACGTACAAACGAGCACAAACAGCACTCAAGAGCACGAGCTTAGAACCCCTTGCGGGGATATATATATATATATATAGTAAAGAGGGGCCAAGGGTAAATATCGCAAAAACGCCCCTCCCATAGAGGAAAAAGAGGGCCAAAATCTAGGTTCAAGTTTTTCGAGACGCCTGGACATGCTGCGTTGGAAAGATTGGAGGTCACAGACAGGGGAAGAGATGGATTGAGGAAGGTTGTTCCAGAGTTGACTGACTGAGTGGATATATATGGGTGTCGAAAGTCAGGTATTGTTAAGTTCTTCTTAAAGGAGGCGGCGTGCAGTTAAAGAGTTAGTGTGTGTCCGTTATAATAACGATAGTGGAGAGAGTGAGGCAACATTGCGGCAAGGAGAGAGAGATTGAAGGCAGTCAGTAAGAGGTGAGGAATTGAGACGAAAAGCCATTTATTCCACCCGGTGGGTTCAGACACCCAAGGCATGAGAAGCGTTGTACAGGGGCGGACAATATCCCTGTACAGAGACAGCAAATGCGGTGAAGAAACTGCGGAGCTTGTACAGTACACCTAACCTCTTAGAAGCTGTTTTAGAAAGAGAATACAAGATCTTTCCAGAAGAGATCACGAGAAAAGGAAACACCAAGAATGTTAAGAAAAGAGGAAGGATTAGGTTGTGCGTTGTTGAAAGTAAGGGGATAGTTGTGTAGAAGATTGTGACAAGACAGATGAAGGAACAGAGATTTTAAGGCACTGAAAGGGAACAAGGTTTTCTCTGCCCCAATCAGATATAGTAGGAAGAACAGAGGTCAAGTACGCCATAGCCATCTCACGAGAAGCATGGAGCAACTGTTGAGAGGAACGCTTTGTGAAGCCACCTCTGATTTTCTTTCGGGACGATGTATAGCTGCGGTTGTAGATGGCCACTCATTAGCCCCTCCTTGCATAAAATAATATACCGGTATATATATATATATATATATATACAGGGTGGGCGGAAAGTAGCTCCCTATTTTGGATTGGTAAAAAAATACGTATATTATCCATTTATTTCAGAAGAAATAATATGAAAAGGTAGGCATACATGGTAGGTTTTCTCTAAAATTCAATGTGGGCTCCAACTCTTTCCACCAGCTTCTGGGGCCGCCCAGGAATGGCGTCCACTGACTTTAGCAGGAACTCCGGCGGGATGGAGGACATGACTTCCCGAATTCGGTCCTCCAGTTCTTCCAATGTCCTCGGTTTGGTGCGGTAGACTTCTTCCTTTACCCACCCCCAAAGAAAGAAGTCGCACGGTGTCAAGTCGGGGCTCCTGGCTGGCCATTGATGTGGACCACGACGACCCATCCAACGCCCAGGGAAGTGGGCATCCAGCCACTCACGGACAACAAGAGCGAAGTGCGGAGGGGCGCCATCTTGCATAAATATCAGACCGTGCGACTTCTTTCTTTGGGGGTGGGTAAAGGAAGAAGTCTACTGCACCAAACCGAGGACATTGGAAGAACTGGAGGACCGAATTCGGGAAGTCATGTCCTCCATCCCGCCGGAGTTCCTGCTAAAGTCAGTGGACGCCATTCCTGGGCGGCTCCAGAAGCTGGTGGAAAGAGTTGGAGCCCACATTGAATTTTAGAGAAAACCTACCATGTATGCCTACCTTTTCATATTATTTCTTCTGAAATAAATGGATAATATACGTATTTTTTTACCAATCCAAAATAGGGAGCTACTTTCCGCACCCTGTATGTATGTATGTATATATATATTATAATATATATATATAATATATATATATATATATATATATATACAGGGTGTCTCAAAAGTCACTATCTATTTTGAAAAATAATGGGAATTACGAAAAACTGGTTTAAGACATGAAAAATATATTTATTTCAAAGTAAGTGCCACAAAGAATTAGTGCTATTTATTTATCTGTCTCCACATGGCGACCATCAGTGTCTCTACAGAGCTCAAAGCGATAAGTTGTTTCCCGGAACACACTTTCCAGCATTTGAGGTGTTATTTTCTGAACTGCATCGGTAATACGATTTCGAAGTTCGGCTACATCACTAATTCTTCTACCAGTGTACACCTTAGACTTAATGAAACCCCAGGCGAAAAAATCTAATGGTGTTAAATCGGGTGAACGTGCTGCCCATGGTTGTGTTCCTCCACGACCAATCCAGCGACCGGGGAAGCGTCTGTCAAGATAATCACGTACAATTATTGCATAATGGCACAGTGCTCCATCCTGCTGAAAAACTACTGTGTCCAGAATGCCATCTGTAAGAAGTTGAGGTTCGAGGAATTGTTCAAGCATGTCAAGATAATAAACCAATTAACTTTTTTTAAATACACAAATTTGCACCAGAAGTACATATCTTTATGCCAGCATAGCATTTTTAAAAAAAACATCTAATGTCACCGAAATAGATAGTGACTTTTGAGACACCCTGTATATATATATATATATATATATATATATATATATATATATATATATATATATATATATATATACAGGGTGGGCCGTAAGTTTCCATACATAGGAAAAATTAAACGTTTGTTTTTATGTTTCAGATACCCTAAGAATATGCGTTTGACGTAAGATCTTGTTTACTGATGAAGCAAATTTTTACGTCAATGGAGAGATTAATCGGCAAAACATACGTTATTGGAGTAATGCTAACCCTAACTGGCTGAGTCCGACGAAGATGCAAGGTGCCGGTAAAGTGATGGTGTGGGCCGGGATATGGGGTGACAGAATTATTGGACCAATTTTTGTCAGTGGAAATCTTAATGCCGAAAGGTATCTTAACATGTTGCAAGAAGAGATTTTCACATCCCTGCTAAACGAGGAAGGTAACTTCCCAGTTTACTTCCAGCAAGATGGAGCTCCACTCATTATGGTCTTCACGTGCGTCGGTATTTGGATCAGCAGTTTCCGGATGCTTGGATTGGTCGGCGTGGTCCTGTGGAGTGGCCTCCCAGATCCCCAGATCTCACCCCCCTTGATTTCTATCTTTGGGGGCACTTGAAGGCCATGGTGTATCAGGAAAAGATACGAGACAAAATCATCTAAAGGAACGTATCACCAACGCCATTACAAGCATAACGTCAACTGTGCTAATGCGTGTTCATCAACAGTGGGGAACACGTATTGAAATGTGTTTTCAAAACAATGGCAACCATGTAGAGCATATTATATAAATAAAAATGGTTGTCCATAAAAAAATGTTTATTTTTCCTATGTATGGAAACTTACGGCCCACCCTGTATATATATACACACACACACACAGGGGTTTGACAAAATAATATGAACACCCGCCGATTTCACCGGTTATCTTTACGGACTGCTCAGACACAAAGTAAACGGTCAAATGACTGGCAAACCTATTTAAATGCGTAAAAGAGAGTGTATACGTCATGTTATAACCCTCACGTTGTTTTTATAGATCTGAGTGAATTATGAATTAGCAGTTATGAAAGACCTGTCAGACTTCCAAAGAGGGCAAATTGTCGGAGCGCGGATGGCTGGTGCATCGGTGACGATAACCGCTCAAATGTTCAATGTATCCAGAGAAACTGTCTCTATGGTCATGTCTGCATACCAAAACCATGGAAAGACAAGCACCGACAAATGCAATAGTGGACGCAAGAAGAAGCTGTGTGATCGAGACCGCCGGGTGCTAAAGCGCATTGTGACAAAGAACCATAAGACCACAGCTCCAAAAGTGACTGCAGAGCTTAACCAGCATCTTGCAAGCCCGGTATCGACCAGAACTGTACGTCGCGAGCTCCATGGAGCTGGATACCATGGGAGGGCTGCAATTGCCAAACCCTTCCTTTCGCACATCAACATTGAGCGGCGCAGAAAATGGTGTAATGACCATAAGAATTGGTCAATGGACCGGTGGAAGAATATGGTCTACTCCGACGAATCCTCCTTTACGCTATTTCCATGTTCCGGTCGAGTTTACGTCTGGAGACAGCCTAAAGATGCTTATGACCCCGACCGTTAAGCATGGAGGCGGATCTGTGATGGTTTGGGCAGCAATATCGTGGAATACTCTTGGCCCAGCTGTAGTACTGCATGGTAGGGTTAGCGCCCAGGTCTATCTGTCAATATTGGCTGACCAGGTCCATCCCATGGTCCAAACGCTGTTTCCCAATGGCGGCGCCGTCTTCCAGGATGATAATGCACCAATCCACACCGCTGGGGTCGTTAAAAACTGGTTTGAAGAGCATGTTAGTGAAGTAGAACGCTTGGATTGGCCTCCACAATCCCCGGATCTTAACATTATCGAGCATCTGTGGTGTCAGTTGGAGCAGCAGGTCAGAAGCCGATTCCCACCGCCGACGTCTTTGGAGGAACTGGAGCAGGGTTTGCTCGAAGAATGGTTCAGGATTCCTCAGGCCACTGTCCAAAAGCTGTATGAATCAATTCCCCGACGCATTGCAGCTGTTATTGCCGCTAAAGGAGGACCAACTCCATATTAAGAATAAAAACCGCCATTTATCAAGGTATTCATATTATTTTGTCTAACCCCTATATATATATATATATATATATATATATATATAATATATATATATATATATATATCCCCGCAAGGGGGTTCTAAGCTCGTGCTCTTGAGTGCTCTTTGTGCTCGCTTGTACGTGCTTGTTCCTGGAGGTTTCATGTGCGCCCTCCCGGCCCTAGCACCCAAGGATGATGGGGCTCGACCCTGCAGTCCGTGTCATCCTTGGTCTTTTTCCACTTCGACTGTCCCCTCTACCCTTTCTTTTTCCTCTGTCTTTCCTCTCACTTTTTCTTTGTTTTTCCGCTGAGATATGCCCTTTTAAATAGAGGCGAATCGGTTCTTCCTGAACTTAAAAAAAAAAAAAAAATATATATATATATATATATCTCTCTCTCTCTCTCTCTCTCTCTCTCTCTTCATCCCATAAGTAATGTCGTTTGTTACGATAGATTAAGTTTAAACTAGTCCTACTCGGTTTGAGCATAAATTTTCCGAAGGTTATATCTAAGAGGAGATCTATCGTGTTTCGCTACATACTTTACAGACCTTGACCAGTGAAGACGTGTGTTTTGCTTTATGTGAACCCCTCATAAACATGGCGGTATCAGAAGAGCATATCAGGCATATAATGCTTTACGAGTTCAAAAAAGGGAATAGTGCTACTGAAGCAACGCGAAATATTCAGGAAGTTTATGGCAACGATATTCTGCATGTGAGGAAATGTCAAAGATGGTTTCAAAAGTTTAGGAATGGTGACTGCTGTGTGACAGATGCAGCACGCTCTGGACGCCCTGCTGAGTTTGATGATGACCTGCTGTTAGCCGCACTTGAAGAAGACTGTTCAACAACTGTCGAAGAATTGGCCCAGAAACTCATTCATCCCCGTCCACCATCCATCGACATTTGCAACAGCTCGGGAGAGTCCTAAGTTAGGAAAATGGGTGCCACATGAATTGTCGGTCGACAATCTGACGGTGCGGGTAAACATTAGCACAGCTCTTCATTCCCGTGAACTCCAAGATCCGTTTTTGCATCGTTTAGCGACTTGTGCTGAAAAGTGGATACTGTACCAGAATGTTAAGCGCCGTCGACAGTGGGTTTGTGCTGGAGAACCAGCGACACCACAGCCAAAACCAAATCTTCGGAAGGTGTTGTTTAGTGGGATAAAGGTGGTGTAATACACTTTGAAACCTTACTACACAACTAAACAATCACCGCTCGAGTCTACTGTCAACAATTGGATCGATTGAACACTGCACTAAAAGGAGAGAGACCTTCTTTGGTTAATCGGAAAGGAATCGTGTTCCACCACGACAACGCACGTCCTCATACCGCTCGAATCACTTCTGCAAAAATTGAGGAGCTTGGGTGGGAAAAACTTCACACATCCTCCAGACCTTGCGCCTTCAGATTATCATCTCTTCAGGAGTCTGCAAAACTATCTTGACGAGAAACAGTATACTTCTTTAGATGACCTGCACACCAGTCTTTGTACGTTTTTTGCCTCAAAACCGCCTGAATTTTATAAACGGCATTGAAAAGCTTGTAGGACGTTGGCAGAGTGTCATTGATTCCGATGGAAAATATATACTAGATTAAAAACTTTCAGTTGAGTTTTTTTCTTGTCCTTTAAATTCCGATCAAAAACGACATTACTTATGGGATGACCTGATATATATATATATAATTAGGGGGGGTCGAAACATCAAAAATCAAGTTTCTCCAATTCCACAGTATGCATGTACTTGGAAATAATGATCTCAACATCTTTTAAAAAAAAAAAAAAAAATGAGTATATGCGACCCCCGTTACCCCTTCCATAGCATCCACCCCATTTTACTCTTTCCACAGATATAAACCCCAAATGTGACAATCATGCATTATATTAAGTCTTATTAAGTAGATTAGATTAATTTGGATAGATTATTTAGATAGTTTTAGACAGATTGAATAGATTACATAGATTAATTTAGATAGATTAGATGAATTATATAAATTGTCACGTTTGTGTGTTTAGTTTCAGATTGTTATTTTCAGATTGTTTATGATTGAGTGAGTTATGATTTAATTCAGAATGAGTTATATTAAATTCAGATTGAATGATTCAATTACTAGAATTTAACAATTAGTTTCTTGTTATTAATGCTACTAAACCTAAATAAGTGAAATCATGGCGACAAGAAGCAAAACGCACAATTCAACATTTGGTCACCCTGCAGAATTTCCACCTTCAATGACTCCTTCAAAGGCTGACGTATTTAGGCATTATTTATTGGTAAGAAAACGAGAAGAACTGATTTCGAAAGGTTCTAGAACAGCAAAAGAATGTTACAGAATTGTCACTAAAGATGTGGAAGCCATTTGGGAGAAGTTTTCCTTTCCACATATAGGATTTGAAGGAATAGCTATAAAAGTTGAACGATTGATAGGATTTGAAGGAATAGCTATAAAAGTTGAACGATTGATAGAATCTGCAGCAGAGCTAAATAAAGTACCATTAAAACAAAGAAAAAACAGTTTTCAGCAGAAGGTGGAGACATTCGATGAAATGTTTGATATTTGCACTTGTACTTGTACTTGTTACGATAAAAAAATCAGTCGAACGGATTGCAGATGTGATATTAGTTCCAATGATTGAGTGGGAGTCTTTTGTAGGGCAGAAACAAAGAAAAAACCAACTAGCACCAATCGACAGAGTAACGACTTCCGCAAGAAAAAGGACTCACAATAAAGTTAAAGGATTAGAAAGAAGAGCCAAGATAGGCCTAGATATGAATGTCGCCTCAACCAGCAAACTGGACCCTTTACATATAATGGAAGATGAGAGCATGGAAATTGATGATGACAGCGACGATATTTATTTTGTTCCAGATTTTGAGCTGAGAGAAAACCATCAGAAGAGAATTATTTATGATAACTTACCAATAACAGCAGATAGATACCGTCTAAGTTACAGAGCTACTGCAGCTATAGTAAATGCAGCTTTGAAGGATATGGGAATATTAGACGAAACCAATATGTTGGATAGGAAAAAAGTGGAGAGAGAAAGAATATGTGGGTAAAAAAGAACATAATCAATGTGAAATCAGAGAACACACAAATTGAAGGCATCGGATTTGATGGTAGAAAAGATCAAACTAAGACAAAGAAGGGAATGGAGTACGAAGAACATTATGTAATAGTCAAAGAACCTGGTGATGTTTACAGTGATCATATAGCTCCAGATAACGGAACTGCTTGTTGTATTGCAGATGAAATAATAACTTTTATAGTTTATTCTAATAGCAAAGAATCCCTCAAAGCTTTGCTATGCGATGGCACCCCAGTGAACACTGGCAGGATTGGCGGAGTGCTAAAATTGATTGAATTATATCTAGACAGGCCGGTACAATGGCTGATTTGCCTTTTGCATGCAAACGAACTGCCCTTCAGGCACGTATTTGAAGCAATTGATGGAAAAACTTTGGGACCAAACACCTTCAAAGGTTCTCTTGGAAATAAACTCTGAGAGGATTTGACCAAACTGGATATAGTTGATTATACCCCTGTAGACGGCAACATTAAAGAAGTTTCGGCCGATATTGTTAAAAGTTTCAGCAGTGACCAAAAATATATGTATGAAATGTGCATTAGCATACAATCTGGACGCATCTCACAAGCGTTAGCCACCAGATTCCCAGGTGCCCGCCATCATGCAAGATGGCTAACACGAGCAAACAGGATCCTGCGCTTATGTGTCTCTACACGGAATCCAGACAAAAACATCCAAGACCTAGTAAAAATTTTAATGCTGGTTTACGCTCCAGGCTGGTTTTGGATAAAGTCTTATCCAAAGCCAAATGAGGGAGCATCTAATTTTTGGTATATCATGCACTTGCTTAAAGGCTTACATAAAAAGCATCGGATGATTATGGAGTGTGTCCTCAGAAATAACACCTATTTTGCCCACCCAGAAAATATCTTACTCTCAATGATAAACACAAGAGAGGTCAGAGAGCTGGCTCTTCAGCACATCATTCGAGCAAGAACTAGGAACACCAATGCGAGAAATTTTGAGCTGCCATAAACACTGAACTTTGAAGCAGACGATTATCCTAATATGATCGACTGGGACAACGAAACCATCACCCCTCCACCTATTTTACAGAATTTGACAAATGATGATCTTAAAGTTCGAAATGAACCACTTCAGCTTATTCCTTTTCCCTGTCACAGCCAGGGAGTAGAACATGCTGTAAATGTGGTAACAGAAGCATCACAAGATAGAATTGGTTAGGAAAACAGACAAATTTACTTTGAATGTACTGGAGTCGAGAAAAAGCTACCTGTGTTCCAATGGAAACGCCAGTGGTGTCAGTAATTTACGATTTTAAATTTCTTAAGGTGAATATTTTGGTTTTAATATACTTCAATTAAATTTCTTAAGGTGAATACTTTTATTTTAGTATGCTTCATTGATTCTTTAAATAATATATGGAGAAAGATTTCTTAATATATAGGTATATATATATATACAGGGCGTCCCAAAAAAATGTATACACACTTTAACAGCTGATAGCTCAATTGATGTTTCTTTCTTTCCAAGTTAAACCCATTAGAATTAATAATGGCAGTCAGACTAAGCTTTGAACAAAGGAAATTCATTCTAAAATGCTACTGGAAGTGTGAAAACGCAGTTGAAGTGCAAAGACAGTTTAGGAGGGAGTTTCAAACAGATCCACCAACGCGACTTACCATCACTCGAATTAGAGATAAGTTTGAAGCCGATGGAACTGTTCAGAATGTCCACAAGAAGCGTTCCGGAAAACCACGGACATCGACAAGCGCCCCACAAAGCAAGAAAGAGTACTGGAAACGTATCACCAAAGTCCAAGAAAATCTGTGCGGCAAGCGAGTCGTGAGGTAGGAATCTCAGAATCGTCTGTCCAACGCATTTTGAAGCGCTGTCAATGGAAAAGTTACATTCCAAGATTAGTCCATGCTATTAATGAAGATGATCCGGACCGAAGTGGAGTATTGCGAGTGGTACTTGGCACGATGTGGATGTGGATGTGGATGTGGATGTGGATGTGGATTGGACGAAGGGGTTTCGTAGAATACCCTCCGCGTTCACCAGACCTCACACCACTAGACTTTTTTTATGGGGATACTTAAAAGACAAAGTCTACGCTATAAAACCTGCAACAGTCGCTGAATTGAGAGCAGCCATTGAACGAGAATGCACACAAATACCAAACGAAATGTTTCGTGATGTTTGCGATTCCATTGCTTCGCGTTATCAGCAGTGCCTGGACCAGAACGGACGTCAGTTTGAAAACATGCGTTGACAAAACAATTAAATAATGTCTGTAGATTCTATTACATTTTGAAAATGAAATGTATTTTAATAAACACTGCCTTTATAATTATTTAAAGTGTGTATACATTTTTTTGGGACGCCCTGTGTATATATATAATAAAACTTCCTTTAACTTTACTTATATCATTATTTACTTTAATCTTTGTCATTTATCAGGTTATTTATTCAAAGAATTGGTTTCAATTTTATTTCAATTTAAAAAAAGGGGGAGCATATGCAACGGGTAGGAGGGGGGGGGGCATAGCGGTATAATTACAGTATGTTGTTTAGGGGCCCAAAGGAAACTCAGAGCAGTGTGCAGAGTAAGAATCCACTATAGTCCAAATAAGTAATGGTAAATGACAAATACATAGTTTTTCTTTTTCATGATGCTAGTCCGACGTGGGCAATGGGTCACTCGCAGAGAGGTCCCATAAATATAGCTTCCCTCACCAGCTATCTGCAAAGCAGACAGGATCCAGCTTTGGGACATGGATCTAGGGTTTAAAGCAGCCTAGCCCTGCTACATTTAGAACCTCAATATAAGCAAAAGACTCGCTGCCTTCACGTCAGATTGAATACATCAAAGAAAAAGGGGTAACTATTATATTTTTAGCCAAAAACCAAAACTTAAACCTCAACTGGCAGAATTGAGTGTCCACTTTACAAGGCACATAACATGTCCGTTTCTTTGCGAGTAACCCGGTGCCCACATTGGGCTTTCTATCATGAAAAAGAAAAAACTATAGTATTTGTCACTTATCATTACTTATTCGAACTATAGTGGATGTAATTTCCCAGAAGAGTTCCCTGCATGGTCTGTGTTTAACATACAAGTTTCTCAGGGAACCATTCTGTGTGTGTGTGTGTGTATAAACAAACTCAGAATAAACCTTTATATATATATATAGTATAATATGATGTTCCATGCACGGTCTGTGTGTATCATGAAAGCACCTCAGGGGACCATTCTGAGTTCAATCCCATATATATATATATAAACACACTTATTTAGGTTTCGCCTGAAGTTATGTAAACTACAGTACCATATATTTAGATTCAGTACACTGCATCATAAGTGATGCAGATGAAACTAAAATTACATTCAGTTCAAAATCTCGACCCAAAATTCGTACATACTATATAAAATATAGGCACAATGTCATTTTATGTACTTGTCAAGTTCACCAACATTTAGGTTTCATGCAAATCATTTATTATTATGAATAGAAAAAGATTTTTTGAAGGTAGCCCAACTCCAGTAGATAATCTAACCAACTGTTTTAAGAAAAGTTATGAGCTTTATGACTGTCAAACTTGTAAATAGTGTAAGTACTGTATATTTAACCAAGGGTTAATTATATGTACTACTGCAGCTTGTAAATAGATTACCAACAATTAGTTGGCTTCAAATTAATATTTTGGAAAAGATCATCATAAAATGCAACTGTGGATGATTTACCAGACTTGGATTACCTTGAAATGCCTGAGTGGCTTCAAGCTCAAATGTAATGTAATTACGGTGGATGTAACTTATTTACAGCTACATTTATGAACAATCCATAAACAACCTTGTCCTCACCTAAAATGGAACAAAGCTTTAGCATTGTTCCTCTAACTTCTTTGTTATCCTTGTACCGAATCATAGCTTTCTCTGGGTCCTTCTGAAATTCATCTAGAATCCCTAACCATGCAGGATCTGACAGTACTCGCGACACAACCGGATTTGATTCTATCCTAAAAAAAGAAAATTATATAGATTTATCAGAGATTACTTGAAAACTAAGGTGAAAAAATTTTCATTCCACAAGCCATTATTCCATCCATATACTGATTCTCTGGGTATGAACAGCTTGCAGTATCACTGCCAATTACATGCAGAAGATTAAAGTACAGTGGGGTTCCAAAGTTCGAGACTCAAACTTCGTGATTCCGCATAGTCGTGATCACCTTTTTTTTATACCAACAATTTCAAAGTTCGTGATTTTTGACTGAAAATCCGCATATTCGTGATTTTGATTTTCTGTATTATTATTATTGTTTATTAGCAACATATTTAGTTTGATTTAATCTGCTTTAATTTTATCCTGTATTTTTCAAATATCATTTTGAAAAAATAACCTAGTTTTTGGTCTAGAGTGTTTAGTCAAAATGGCTCCAAAACGTAAAGTAGTGTTAGTCAATCTAGTAATAAAAGAACCAAAAATGTTACTGATTTGGAGACTAAACTAAAGATTATTTCTGAATGTGAGAAAGGTTTAAAAACTAGTGAAATATCAAAAATGTTTAGTTTATCATGGTCGACTGTTGACTCAATTTTGAAAAGCAAAGAAAAATATAAACAAGCAGCTGTTAGTTTAGTAGTACTGTACATAATTGTAATATTTTTGTTTTTTCTTAGATTGGTATCAATTTTTCTAAGCTCTGGAATGCATTAGCAATAATTAATGGAAAATGGATTCCAATGTTCATGATTTCGAAGTTCGAGAATTTTGGCAGTCCCAATTAATCACGAACTTCGGAACTCCACTATACTGACGAGACCCGTACAAAGTTTGCCGTTAATGGAAAAAGCAATAACTTAAAACATCCAAAATAGTATTCCTATACAATCTCTGTAGGGACCTACACCCATTTGGCATTCTATTGACACTTAAAAAAATTAACACCCTAACTTGTGCCAACCTAAACTAAAGATTATTTTTAAAAAAGATCCAAAACGTCACCCACTTTTGCATGTTATTTTTTTTCTCTTTTGTTATCCACTGTTTGGAGGGAGAACTAAATTAACCACCAAAAAAAGTAATACACATAAATCATATTTTATAATTTATTATAACTTGTCAATTAAATGTCATGTCGAAAGAATGACATTAGCCTACTTTGTTCACAATCATTTAGCTAACATTCTCAGTAATGGATTTGACTAAATTATAAAAGACGAGTAAAATGATAAAAACTGCAAAATACCTTTATAAAAGCATAAAACACCCATAAACCAAAAGAATAAGATTTATAACCCTTCCATGAAAATGACTGCTATATCTAGCAGTAAGAATTTTCAGGAAAGGCACCAAGGGTTCAAATACATCAACTGATATTAAACCTTTAACAAAAAACTGCAAAATGTGTAATATACGAGTATTTTTCTTATTTGAATTTCTATCCTATTTAAAAGAAATTATTCTAATAACAGAGTTAAATAAAGAGTGTGTTGACAAGGAAGTGTAAAACTTTAAAAACATGTTCATAGACTGTTTTCACTTACTCTGTAAAATTATTTCCAGTTGTTCTCAGAGGGTCTTCCTTATCCATAGCTTCCTGCACTTCTTTGAGTAGGAGGCTAGAATTAGCAGGTTGAGCTTTAACAAAAGGAATTCCTTCAGCTTCACTCTTTACCTTTGATTTATTCTGAGGTTTCTGAAATATGAGCACAATTACTCTTAATTATTTATTAATAAGATTAACTACTGCTACTGTAATATTTAGCCTAATTACTCATTGCATAGTATAATTACTGTGTATATATAATCTTACAGAATAGCACTTGAAAAGGTATGTCACTTTGTGCAGTCTCTGCCTCTGGGGACAGAGCATATACATCTTTCATTAATGTGTATTCAGACCAAGTTGGGTTAGATTCTGTCAACTATGCCCTAATTATGCATTATCCAATCATGGATTGCGTTTCATTTCTTCCAAAAACTGACCAATCAGAGGAAGGAAAACACTTATACACTAAGTTCAATATTTTTTCATTAAAATGAACACAAAACAGTTTAATGGGATAAAAATTTTCTGTGAAAACTGCTTGACTGAATTAAACTCTTCTACAGTATTTAAAGCAGAAAGAGACGGAGAAGAGAATGAAAGAGGAAAGTGGGAACAAAGAACAGTGGAAAACAGAAGAAACAGAGAAAGGCAAAATAGAAAAAAATCAAATACCATCACAAAACGAGGCCAAAAACACACACCGACAGTGTGTGTAAAGACAATGCATAGCAAAAGGGCAACGAAGGCAAACACAAATAGGACAGGACAAGACAAGAGGGCAGTCAAGAAAATGGAGTGAAACTGTCCCCCAATAAGGAGCAAAAAACAAAGGCCAAGAGTAAATATGGGGAAGGAATTATATGCAGGTATTATATATAAGATAATTGCAGATTTAAGAGAGGACAATGTACATATGAACATCCCCCAATAAGCAATTTCTTCTATAATAATGGTCATTGTAAATTTGGAGATGGATGTAAATTCTACCACCCGGACATTTGCAGGACTTATGCAAAATATGGAACCTGCAAATTTGGGAAAAAATGCTACTATCAACATCTCCTGATGGACTCAAAGAACAAAAGAAAAAGTTTAAATGACAATAGAAATAATAATAGGAACAACCATAAGAACACAATAAGCGAACAAGAAAATTTTTTCAATGTCGCGGACATGTTATGGATGCTAAATGTCATCCACATGCAGCTGACACAGCTGGAAGCCCCTGAGCCAAACCACTACTGGGCAAGAAGCTACCAGTACAAGTAGGCGGAAACGGATCTCTCTCAGAGGATCATAGGGCAACGAATCAAGCTATATCGAAAGAAAATGAACTTCAAATGCACAAGGGGCAACAAAAAAACCAAGAACATAAAAATAGTCCTGGCTAATATTCTAGGAATAAGACCAAACCAATCACTCAATAAGGTTGCGTACCTGAAAGGATTTATGGATGAAACAAGGGTGGACATCGCATTAGGCCTGTTCAAAAATCAACTTTTTCTTATTTTCATAGGTTTCTGTACATTTTCCCATGCTTTTTGACCTGAAAAAGCCGAAAATCACAATTATTTTGACCTAGGATGTTGGGAAGCATTGCCGCATGGAGCTTTAAATTTTCTGCCTTGAAATCGGCCAAAGCGCCAATTCCGGGGTCCCTTGAATTATGTTTTGCACTTTAACTTTTGATCTAAACAAGATAGAGCAACAAATTAGGTATCAAATGAAAGAGCATAAAATTAATAAATAATAATAATAATAATAATAATAACAATAATAACAATAATAATAATAAATAAATAAATAATAATTAATAATAATAATAATAATAATCATTTTTCAGGAAACAACAGAAACTCAATCAGAATCTAGAAAACCATCTACAAGTTACAACTTCACAATGGCATTAAGCAAGGTGCTGAGGGAGCTCCGTGGGCGCACAGTTGATATCTCAGAACCTCCACGTACTGTCCACAGGCAGGTGTCAACTGGGCCATCTACCAGATCTCTCACTGAAACTTTCCTGGTTGGATACCCTTCAGCTTTTATCAGTGGTTCCCAGCTTCCCACCAACAGACAGGCGTTCCAGTATTTCCTTAATCTTCAGAATTTACCGGAAAATGCAGGGAGGCCCATGGTTCAAGACCTTGCATATGAAACAGTTGAATCTATCATCCCATTCTGGCAGATGGCTAGGATCAAGACAATGACCAAGTACAACGCAATGAAGCTCTTCATGAAACATGAGAAACATCGTGCTCTGGTGAAAAGCAAAGGAAGAGCAAGTAACCCTGGAGGAAAAAGAGGAGCATTTGTGCTGGAATTAGACAGCCTGTTCGATATAGGAGCTCCAGATGCAATCCAGGAAATACAGAACAACAGACTGTTATCCAGAGAGAAGAAAGATGAGGATATCAGGTTCTACGAAGACCAAAAGACTGAGAGGAAAGGTCATATGTCTGGTCATGACAAGATTTTTGGGACAAGATCCCTGCAGCAAGCAGCGAGGAATGAAAGACTGCAGCATAGACAAGAACAAGGTAAAACTAATTACTTTGAACGTTACAAAAAGTTTTAAGTTTTACTCCATTGCGATATTTAGCATGTACTTAACAATTACTGTCTTAACATGTTGCACTATTTTACAGCTGCAGTAGAACAAGAGGCAGTTGTTCATGTGGATGACATTACCTGGGGTGACTCAACTGACAACGACGCTAACACAGAGGACATGGATTACCATCAGCCTCATCCTGGATGTTCTCACCATCAAGACACTGTGACTAGTGTGACTTTGACATTTCCAAGGAAGGTCATGGAATGTGATGTCATCTGCAATACAGCTGATTGTCTTGGTTTATCAGACAATCAAGTTACTGCCATGATTTCTGCCACCTTGAAAGCTGGAGGGGCTGATCTGGATAACTTCATCATCTCAACCTCAGCAACACGTCGCAACAGAATGCTGTCCAGGTATAATATCAGCCAGAGTCACATGTCCAAGTTTTGTGAAAACCCCCCACAGTACGCTGCCTTACACTGGGATGGAAAGTTGCTCAAAGATGTCTTGGGCAGTGAACCTGGAAGTACCTCAGAGACTTTAGCTGTGCTAGTGTCTGGTCCACCTTCATACACTGAAGGAAAGTTATTGGGAGTACCTGTCATCGACAATTCTTCTGGCACAGCTCAGGCTGAGGCTTCAAACAAAAAGGTGTTTTATCTGGCCTGTCAACATCACATCCTGGAAATCCTAGTAGGAGCAGTTTGGGAGAAGCTGTTTGGGAAGGTGAAGGGGCCAGATAATCCCTGGTTTGAGCATCTGAAGGATGTTTGGACAGACTTGTCCAAGGAAAACCCAAAGATGCTGGCTATCAACAGCAAATGGCTGAAGGAAAAGAAGAAGAACAGTGAAGAAATACTCCAAGACATTCTAGCAGCAGAAAGGCTTCCAAGAGCCGACTACAGGGAAATGGCTGAACTGACAGTCATTGCTCTTGGAGGAACGCCTCCTCGAGGTATTCACTGGAGTCAACCAGGCGCCATTCATCAGGCCAGATGGATGGCCAGAAACCTGTACTCCATGAAAATGCTGATGTTTGCAGATCAACTTGAGTACGACGAAGACACTGTATCAAAGCTGGAAAGACTCAACACCTTCCTTGCGCTGTTCTACACTCTGTATGGATGATTCAATGTCTGCTGCAGATGCTCCCGTGAATGATCTAAGTCTAATCCAGGACATGTTGAAGTACAAGAAAACTGACCCAGAGCTTGCTGATGCAGTACTTAATAAGATGGAAAACCACAAATGGTACCTGACGCAGGAAGTCGTGCCATTTGCCCTGTTCAGCAGTAGATGAGTGACACATTGAAGCACGACATTGCTGTCCAGTTACATGCCAATGAGAAGCCAGACAGCTTCAGAACAGGAAAGCCTCTATCCAGAGAGTCACAGCTAAGACCACCCTGGTTGATCTCATTGGCCCAGAATCACATTTCCTGCTGGACACACTGAACATTGGATCCGAGTGGCTTCTGGAACCTGTCACATCTGGCCACAGAATGAGGACTACAGAAAAGCGTTGGACTATGTTAAAATCTGAAAGCGGTGAATGACATTGCTGAACGTGGTGTCAAGATGATGAGCAACTTTGCAAATGTCATAACAACAGATGCCAAGCAAAGGGACTATCTCTTCAAGCTGTGGAGTTCAACAGACGCCGCTTTGACAGCTTCAAGAAACAAACTCTCAACAACTGACTGTGTAAATGTCATTATGAAATTAATCATGTAATGCTTTCACTTCTTGATTGATTAGACTTGTGACAAAATGTTAATCTCAAATTTGTGTCATGAATAAGGTACCTTGTCTGCCTTGAGTGTGAGAAAACGAATTTTTGTGATATTTCTGAAATCTTTGTATGTACCAATGTGCCATTTTTTTGTTCCAAGACTATCATAATTGTATAAGTTAGAAAGAGGATTAAAAACACTTTAATTTGGTGCCTATTTTGTTGCTCTATCTTGTTTAGATAAAAAGTTATAGTGCAAAACATGATTCAAGGGACCCCGGAACTGGTGCTTTTGGCCGATTTCAAGGCAGAAAACTTAAAGCTCCATGCGGCAATGCTTCCCAACAACCTAGGTCAAAATGGTTGTGATTTTCGGCCTTTTCAGGTCAAAAAGCATGGGAAAAAGTACAGAAACCTATGAAAATAAGAAAAAGTTGATTTTTGAACAGGGCTAACATCGCATGCCTCACAGAAACTCATCTTAAAGATTGCCAAGGAAATTGTGAAGACTGTGAACATTGTATTGATAAGAAAGATAAATATAGAGGGCTTCAACTTACTAAGAGTGGATAGAACGACGAGACAAAGGTGGCTGTGCTATATACTGTATGTACAGTAGGGTGGATTGATTTTACATTTTTTTTGATTTCCATATTCTAATAGACAAAAACTTGCGCATGCAAGTCAATGTAATATCAGATGAATTGTTCAATGTTCATTGTGCTCATTCTCAGTGTCAGTGTCAGTGTAATTGATTTCAATTACAATTACATTTTTAGTTGGTCCATTACAATTACACAGCAATTACTTGAAAAAGTTAAATCAATTACAATCAATTATAATTACAAATTACCCGATGCCTGCTCTCCTTACCTTTACTTGCTTAGTTTCAAATAAAAATCCTTTCTTCATGCCACCAAATGCAGTTGAAGATGAAGTTTTTGACTTAGAAATTTTACCTTCAGTTACAGTTGATACGTAATCTTTTCTGTTGGAATTTATATTTATTCTTTCTAACATTTCTGGCACATCTTCGAGGGGAGGAACTAAAAGAAAGAAAAAAGTAGGTTGAATTCAATTTTCACACAGCCTATTTTTATAGTTTTTAAAAACTTTGCTCTTCTAGTTCTAAATTATTATGCCAGAACCTCTCTCCAAAATAGAGCTTAACACGTTGACTACCACTTGATGCACATGCGCGTCAAGCAGCATGTCATTTTATGCCTTTGACACACATGTGCATCCAGTATACCATTGAAAGAAGTGTTATTAAGAGCTGTGGGGGCTAGGTTTGGCTCAGTTTCTGCGTGATGGCACTTGGGTAAAGAGGTGGTTTCGCTGCTCTCCACCTTGGTTTTTACATAACGAGTTGATTTTCTGTGAATAATTTTTATGCAGTTGATAAAAATCCAAGTATTTCAACCCATATGTCAAAAAATAAAACCATATGAATAGCAGCAAATGCAATGATGAAGAAATACCATATTTATCAGATGATTTCTCTGTATCAGACAGTGATAGAGAGTATTATCCTAGTGAGAGTGACAGTTCTAGTGATATTGACAATGAAGTTTCAAATAGGCCTAATGCAACTATTGAACAAAATGACACAAACTTCAAATAATGTAACTACTGAACAAAATGACAATGAAAATAATATTTTAGAATAATAAATTGAATAATAAATAAAATAAGTATCTCTTTTCTTCATATACGGAACTATTTTTATGTCATGTATAAATTGTGAAAATTGTTTCTTTTTGTAAGGCTTATTACTACATTCATACAAATAAAATTGAAAGCTTATTGATGACTATTCATTTCCTTAGTTTGTTCATTGTTTTTCATTAAAAATGTTGACACATAAGCATCATACGGCACTATAAGAAGAAATTGACAGCCAGTGCCGCTGATGCACATGTGCATCGTGCCTTAAAAGTCAATAAAAAACTACCACATCTCATATCAATGCACTAATATGTAGTCTTGGAAGTGTAGAAGGGTGAAAAGAAAAAGAAAATGCAATGGCCCCATACAAAAGTATAAAATTTCCAAGTGGCAGTCAATGTGTTAATATATTGTAACTGCATGAAAAGGGGAAGAGCATTAAAGTAGGAAACTAAGGGCTAGTAGGATTCAAATCCACATTGTATGGTTTCAGTCTGCATTGACTTTGCAACAACACAACATAGGTTTGATTTGCACTAGCTCCTAGTTCCTACTTTAATGGCTCTCCCCCTTTCCATCTTATTTAAGTGCAGTTATTGCACTGAAAAAGCATTTATAATGATGACAATGTGATAGTTAAAGAATTAAACTGGTTACAACTGGTATACTAAAATCAAGCATCAAAGCTCAATTACAATCAACAAAACATTTCATTACATTTGGAAACCATGAAACCACTCGGGTCTAGGGCATGGTTAATTAATAATTTTTTAGGAAAAAGTGATGAATGATGAAATTTTCTAATCAATCAATGATTAAAAATTAAATACTTCTGAAAAGAGTAAGAAAGAGCTTAGTTTCTGTTGCATGAGATAAGGCCAAAGAAAACAGTTTGCTCAAACATTTAGTTTGCTTTAGTTCAAGAAATCAGGAATGGGTGGATTACACAGTTTATACACTCAAAAAGGTGTCACATTCAAATGATACATTACAAAATTTAAGGTAAAATAATAATGAAATTACAAGGAAAATTAATAATTTCCCATCATTTTCTAAAAATATATTTTTATTAATTAATGATTAAATTTGAAATAATAATTAACTGATCATTGGGATTAATTAAAATATTAAATCATAAAAGTTCCAAAACTACTTCATTTATTGTAAAATTTTATTCAACTTGAAATTTAATACTTCCTCACATCTTTCAATTGGCAAAGCAAGTTAGGTGAGCTTCGGCTAACCAAAGAAAATGTAGCCTATTCTATCTGACAGTCTATGGTCCAAAACTGAGGTGAGCTTCACTTTTGAAGTTAAGTAACATGAGCTACTCTGAGAAATGATTCAAAGCCATCAAAAGCATGTAGATTACATATATATATTGTTACAGAGAATCTGTGTAACTAGGGATTTCACACAAGGTTAAGTTGTGATATTTTTGTTAAACCTACAGGAAAATTATTGAATGTCCAGTTGGGTTAATTGAATGCCCAGTTACGGTAAGTCAACTGTACACTCTTGATGATTAGTTAGTTTTAATGAAAATATCATGACTTTTAACCTAATAAAAATATCACAACTTAACCTTACATGAAATCCCTGAACATTTTAGGATTTCATGAAATCCCTAGTTATACAGATTCCTTGTAACATATATAATCTCAATAATGGGGCAGTAACCCTCTACTAATATCCAACTTTTATGGACTTAGTATGTCCCTTTAATATATCCAATACAAGTCAACATGAAATATGTATAGCTAACTGTTATTCAAATTTTGAGGACTGAAAAATGAAGCAAGTTTGTTTTGGACTAAAACATTTTTGTTTGGGATAAACATTTACATTTGGTTCAATGTGGATTTCTCAGGTTTGGTGTAAGTGTCAATGGTGGAATTCCTCATTTTGCAAATATCCTACGAGTATAATCTAATACAGGGTGTGTATAAAGTAATGCAAGTGCAGACACAAATCTAATTTGAACTGGCTTAAACTAGTTTTGTAATGCAAATGAAGAGAAATCCAATTTGAATTGGGTTAACCTAGTTTCAAATTATTTTTTATAAACCTTACTAGGTATCAAATATACAGTTGTTATAAAGTACATGTAATAAATATTACTTGTCCATGTTCACTCGTGTTAATATAATTCAAATTGGATTTGCATTCACTTGCATTACTTTATACACACCCAATATTTCACCATTCACAGATATTTCATTCTGTGGAAACCCTGTGAACCATGATACAAAGGTTCAATAGGAAAAAGGGGGCTACATGCCTGGGGACCCCAGACATTCCTCCTACCTAAAATATGAATACTAATTTTGGGGGGCAATAAAAAAATTAATATAATTTATTTTAACATACAAAAATAGCTCATTGAAAAATGGTTTTCTAATGGTGCTGTATTAGAAAAAATGTACCACAGTCTGAGAGTTGGCAATATTGCCCACTTTTTAAAAAAAAAAAACAGCCCACCTGGGTCTTTTCAATAAAACCTACCAAAAAAGTGGGGAAAAGTCTTTCTTCAAAATATTTCCATAAAATCACTCGTTTTGTATGTAGGATATATTATTTTCTAGTATATATGGTTTCCATGCATCTAATAAGCAGGGTTGGCACCAAAGTGGGTGACCCAGTTTTCCCCACCTAAGTTTTTTTTTTTAATCACTCAAAAAACCCACTATTTTGCCCACTTAACTGGGTTTTTTCAAATATTGCTTTTAATCACAAATATTCTGGTTAATTTGAGCTTAACCATACATAAAACATTTAGTTATTTATAAATAATTACCAATAAATTAAAATAATTCATGTATTCATACACTGTGCATTGGAATATTTTAATATAATGCTTTAATCCTTTGATGACCAGTATACGTTTCTTTGAACTTAAAAGTAAGTTTTATTGTACAAACAATTTATATTATTATTTCCATTGGGATAAATATGTCCCGTGGTCCTCAAAGGGTTAATGGATAAAAACTTAAGAATTGAACATATCAGTTTGCTGAAAATGAACTGGCTTTAGTGAATTATAGATCCTCATCTCCTGCACTCTGCTTGGTTTTAAAAAACTATTATACATTACCAAAGATAATTTTATTTTAATAATAAGCCATATATTAGCACAACAAAAGAAAAGTTTTAGTTCATTTTAAGCCATTAAATCACTCATTTTTTACAAAATAATTGTTCTTTCATTAAACACTTTTCAATCTTATATCTTAAGGTACTTTAAGGTAGCTACTTTACTTTTACTTTATAATAATTTGTACAGCCCAGAACTACACCCTTGAGTATGCACACAATGTTCTTTCTCCCCAGATTCTCTATAATTTTATATATATATTGAGTTTCTAATTTATGGAGTAATTGTAGGCTGTTTTAAAATGTACCTTAAAACATAATAAAAGATAATGCTCTAAAATTAATTCAAATCTTTCTGTGATTCATCTGCAAAAATTCAAAATACAAAAACTCTTTCTCATAGACACAACTATTATAAAAAATACTGACAATCAACTTTGAAAAAAAAAGACCAAACCAGAGAGCTATTGTAAAAATCATAAGGTATGGCTTTGATATTATAGCAACAGAATAGTCTTCTTTAGACATACAGAAGTGTACCTAAGAGCAAAGTGTAGCATTACTCTTGATCACTGACAGTAATCTCTGGGACCCTCAACATTTCATTACTATATTCTGCATCTTCTGTGTCTTGGATGGCTAAACACAAATGCCTGTAAATTTTCACAAGTTTTGTAGCCTTCTCCAAACCCAGCCTATTTCTTAGTTTTGACCAAATATAACCAAATGTTGAAAATATTCTCTCAATTGATGCTGAACTTGGCAGACAACTTAGTAGGTTTTTGAAATATTTGTAAAAATAATGACATACACACACACTGTTGATTATATAAGTGAAAATCAATCATCAACAACATTTATAGAGCATATAATTTTTTTATTTGCTTTTATATTATTATATGATACAATTTTTACCAAACCCAGTTTTGCTCAGTTTTTTTGTGAAAAAACCTGGGTGGGTTGGGCTTTTTCAAAAAAGTGGGTTTTTTGCTAACCCTGCTAATAAGATCTATTAATATTTAACATTAATGCAATAAAATTTAAAAATAACTTTTTTTATGACAAGGTTTATCGCAAGTTACTGTTAAACTTTGTAAATATCAGGTTGTAACAAATTCTGCTCGATTAGAAAATGGATGACAGATAATAGAATAACCAAGATAATGTGATAGTTTTAGAAATGTTGCAAAATACATGCGGAAACAGGTTCTCACAGGTTTTATCACAATACAGAATGACTTAGGCTAGTGTAGGATTAGGCCAGTGAATATTTTCTCTGGTGTTTTTCATATAGTTACAATGCCACCCCTTATGATATTACAGTAATTGAAAAAACATGGAGCCCACAAAAGAGCATATTCAACATGTGATGCTGTATGAGTTCCATAAAGGATCTAATGCTAGTGAATCCACAAGAAACATTCAGAGTTTATGGGCGTCGAAACTGTTGTGGAAATAAACAGTATTAGAGTGGGGTTTTATTTTCATATTTTGACCTTCACATAGAAAAAAAGGTTTTTGCATTTATTGTGTAGGAGATGGTTTGAGAAGTTCAGAAATGGAGACTTCAGTCTGAAAGATTATATCACTGGTCGACAAAATCAAATTTTTTATTTGTCACAAACAAAAATGGGTGGATCTTATAGGTTTTTTACCACCGAGTTCAAAAATGGCCTCAAAATTTTTCTATCACCCACCAATATTGAGTGAATCAAAAATGAAATTTGGACTAATTTATAGGTGTAATAGCAATATCAAAGTAGAAAATGCATATTGAATTCACCTAAAATGTGGCTACTGATGATTTACGCTTGTATTTCACCTCTGGGCCATCCCTTGACAATGTCCAGCAGTAGTCATCCAACATGCTAGGGCTCCACTTGCCCTGGTATCACTTCCCTATCATGGATATTTGTTGATGAAAGCATTCCCCATGCTCATCACTAACATCGCCTAAGTTTGTTGGGAAGAAGTCAAGATGTTAGTCAAGAAAATTAATTTTTAACATGTTGCACTCCATGTCTTTGTAGGCCTCGAGAAGTTTTTCAACAAGTGACTCTTAATTTTCAGCCTTGAAGTTTCCGAGGAAATTTGTGTTCACTACTTTAAATGCTCTCCAAGCTGCTCCTTCAACTTCACTTAAAGTTTCATCAAACACGCTCTCTCATGATTTATCTAATCTGCGGGAGCACAAATGTCCCTTCTTTGATTTTTACCTCGCTGATCCTCAGAAATTTGTTTCAAGTAGACCCCCCCCTGCCATTTTGATCCATAGCCATAACAAAATTTTCCATTAAACCAAGTTTAATACGTAGTGGAGGCAAATAACTTTTTTGGATTAAGAAGAGGTGAACTGGTGAGATTTTTATGCCCTGGAATCAACGCTTGTCAAAGTGGCCATTGTTTCTTTGAGTAATGGCTTTCCCATGCTCTGCTGTCCCATTCGCAGCAGAAACAACAGAATTTCGTATAACCTAGTTGTAAACCAAGAAGTGCAATCACTTTCAAGTCTCCACAGATATGCTAAGAGTATTTATCATATTGGATATGTTTCACAAGCAGGTGCATATTGTCATATGATTCCTTCATATGTACGGCATGTGCTAATGGAACTGAAGGGCATTTATTTCCATTATGGAGTAATATAGTTTTTAAACTCAGCTTCGAGGAATCAATAAATCGGCGCCATTTGTTTGGATCATGTTGTTGACCAAGGGTTTTCATGAGGGTAGAAAGTTTCTTTGATGCTTGCAGTAAAAAGATATCTTAGTGCCTTTTTCTTGAAGATTCCAACCTTTCAACCTGGAAGCCGAAAGTTTGGATTGATCTTTTGACAATTTCAGATCACATACAAGTTTGCTCAGGTCTGCTTGAGATATTAAGTGAGGCTCTGTCGATGAACAAGATGGCTCAAACAATGGATCAACATTGTCTGTCAGTAAACCATGTTGAGCTTTGTCATTACCATTGTGCATCAATTTCATTTTCATCATCTAAACTCCACGTTTCCAGTGGCCTTGGTACTGGCAAATGTTTATTATATATGTAAAACAGGCCTTATGGCTGATGGTAAATTTGGGTATTGGGTAACTCTATGAGAAATAGACAAATGAAGTACACCGTAACCTCTTCAAAATTCATGAAACTTGGTGTGAGGGTTGGTTCAGGTCCAAATTACAAATTTCTGAATTTTTTTGAAAATTGGTCAAGTTGGTCAAATTTTATGGCTTGACCAAATTTTGGTCAAATGAAAAAACCAATAATTTTCAAACGTAAATATCTCAGCTCCTAATTGTGGTAATGTAGTAAGTCTTAAATGATAAAATATGTAAAATTAACTGTAGTTTCTAAATATGTATCATTTTTTTAGGGTAACAAAAATAAACATGATTTTTTGAGTCTTTTTTATAATTTTTTTTTTTTTGCGATTTGGCAGCGAAGATATCATTTTTAAAAAAAAAAGACCAGGAATAAAAAAATGTTTATTTGATGTATGTACACCATAATAAATAATAAAAAGTCAGCTTATCGACGATTATTATGAAAAAAAAATTACAAAAAAAATCCTCCAAATTTTAACAATTTTTTGCTTTCTTTCCAGATTTTCAGTATATACCTAATTTTCTAGTATACGTAAATTTACCTAACCCTTAAAATGCCTCAAAACACAAAATTTTGTTGCGATCCTATGAAAAAACAAGAATTTTCTGTAACATCAAAAAAGTAAACTCTGCCATGGCAGCTGCAAGCTATGGAATTTTGGAAGAAAATCAATTACTATGCAGCAATTGCTATGTCACAATTAAAAAGAAGCCAATTGTATTAGAACATGTTCAACGTTCATCCAGAGAGGCGGAACCTGCACCAATACCTGAGCCAGACATACTTAACGAATGTATGGAGCGAAGCAGTAGCGATTCCACGAATCCACCACCATTGGAAGAATTTGTCGTTCAAGACAGGCAATTCAATAAAGATTTGCTCAGCGACAATATTTTACCTTTATTTGATGAAAGCCCTATTAAAACAGGTAATAAAACAATAGAGACTCCGTTCAGGAGATTTGTTTCTTAATGCCAAATTCGTAGTTTTCTGTTTTTAAATATTAGCATCAGCACTTGAATACATATATACAAAATATTTGATATTTGATTATTTCACGCAACCTAAATTTATGAATTTGTTTTACAGCTGGATTGAAGCCGGGACAAAAACAGATAAAGGCTTCTACGAAATTCAGATCAACAATGGAAAAGGTTAAACGAAGTTTTGAAGCTGCTTATGGGGCTCCTATTGACTATTCTGAAGCTGGTCTGTCCAAAAAAAGTTGTTTGGAAGATGATTTAGAGAGGCAAGACTACTTTTCGGACATAGTTATTGAAATTTGACATTTTAAATTAAATTTAATACAGTCATCGAAGTATATACTAAATTAAGTTTTATCTGTTTACATTTTTATAATCGGACAATATAATATATATACATATATTTTATGAAAAGTTTAATTAAAAATATACTAATTAAACTGTCAAATACACTTTATTTCAGGTATCAAAAGGTTATGGAAGAATTAAAGGAAAAATTTCAAGCAAGTAACGATCGCAATCTTAGGTTACAAATACTATCATTGTATCCCTATCCCATTGAAAAAACTGCTGACTTCTTTGGAGCAACAAAGTATATGGTGCGTAAGAGCCGCAATCTTCAAAAGCAGTTTGGGATTCTTCCTAACATTCCAAACATGACGAAAGGGAAGGTCGTCACAGCTGGGGAAAAAAAAAAAAAAAAAAAAAAAAAAAAAAATCATTCGGGAGTTTTATGAAAATGACGAATATAGTAGGATGTGCCCGGGAATCAAAGATTATAAGTTTGCAATAAATGAAGAGGGTGAAGAAAAAAAAATTGAAATTAACACCCTCATCTCTCATATTTTGCTGAAATTTGGTTTATAGGGAGTTTGTGAGCCCTGAATCCATTTCTGAAATTATAAGGTCAATCCACCAACGGTTCAAGAGATATGACCTCGGGCAATTTGAGGTCACTCGCGAGGTTACTAACATTTGGCGAGCCATAACTTGGGTAATAATTGTCATAATTATATAAAAGTATATATATTTAGAATCAGAAAACGACAAGGAATCAGAAAACGACAAGGAATCCAAATATGCAAGTTTTAGAACTCTAGGTTGAAAAATAAAAAAGTTACACTGTAACCAAAACTTGAGGTCACGATTTGACCTCTGGGGTATCAAATGAGATTTTTTTTTTTTAAATGTAAAAAATGAAGGTATAGGCATTGGCTATTAGAATCAGCAAAAAAAAAGTTTGTTTATGTTAGTATTTTTCATGTAACTAACATATAAGTGAACACCATATTCATAAGTTGTGCGTCAATTCTACCTATTTTTTCACACTTAAGCTCATAATTTGACCTATAGAAATTAAAATTACATTTTTTATAGATATAAAAAACAAAGTCAGAGTTCTTGACTAATAGAAACAATCATAAAAAGTTTGTTTATGTTGGTACTTTTCATGTAACTAACTTATAAGTGAACACCATATTTATAAATTGCTTGTCATTTCAAGGAATTTTTATATCTTAGCTATCAATTTGACCTCAAGCTCCAGGAATTTAATAAAAATTGTATTTCACTGCTAATCTACACTGGCAATAATAGTTATAATAGTGAAAGGGGAAGACTAAGCTCACATGTAGCCTAAACAAACCTGTTGAAACATGTTGCTACTTGTCTAAGTGCAGAATCAACACAGATAGTTGCAAAATTCCTTGTCTACAGGTTAGTACAGTTCCAGCCAGCACTGTGGGTGGCTGGTGGGTATGGTGTTTTAATGAGCCTCAGAGACTATCAAGGCATAAAATATTAAGTGTGTATAGCTATATATTTTCTAAAAAATATATATTACCTAATTGTAAATCCTATATCTTTACAGATCAAAATACAATGGTTCGGCACTTGAAATACTGCCAGGACCCTATTCAAAAACACAAGAAACGCATAACAATCAATCTTAGAAAAGTGACTGATGTACTTGTTGAAAAATGTGCTGGAAGAGTGAAAAAAGACTCATTGTTGTGTGTGAACTGCTGGACACTGATAATGAAAAACCCCACTATACTTAGTACCACTGAAAACAACGAGTCTGAGCAGGATTCAAATGAATCATCTACTATCAGTGGCTTGAGTAACATCTCTTCAATTCAAGATCTGGACAATGACAGTGATTGCTTGATAAAGGAAAATCCTTCAACTTCAGTTGAACCAGTTCTAGCATTTCTGGACCAAACACCAGTTAAAAAAGTAAGTAATAAATTAATATAATAACTTATACTTTACTACAATGTCTGTTTGATCTACTATATAGCCAATTATATAGCATTTAAGGTACTATAATTAATATTTAATTACTAATATTCAGGTGTGTGAAACCTTTTTTTCTGTTCTTTTCAGAAGGGCTGTCATTAAGCCAGAAAAAGCGCAAGGCTCGTGGTAAGCTATCATCTGCTCAGAAACACCTGAAGGAGAGGCTAGAACTCAGTTATGGTGTTGAAATTACTGAGGAGGTAAGTGATACTTCAAAACCTGAAACTAAATCTGAAAAACATCTAGACAAATTATGGAATGAATTGAAACAGTCATTCCTGGAGAGCAAATGTCACCATCACAAACTACAAATATTGACATTCTCACCATACACAATTGAAAAAACAGCTAGTTTCTTTCAAACTACAACATACATGGTGAAAAGAAGCCGTTCACTTAAATCAGAACATGGAATCCTTCCGAAGATTCCACTAATGAGCAAAGGAAAAGTGATATCTGAAGAACACAAAGATATAGTTAGAAGATTCTATGAGTCAGAAGAGGTTAGTCGTATGTGTCCTGGCCAAAAGGATTGCGTGAAAGTTATCAGTGCTGAAGGTGCAATGAAGGTGCAAAAACGATTGGTCCTCTGGAATTTGAGAGAGATGTTTGAACTATATAAAAATGATGAAAAGAATCCCAAAATAGGATTTTCCACATTTGCAAAATTACGGCCATCATATTGTGTGCTTGCCGGTAGTGGTGGGACTCATTCTGTCTGTGTCTGCACATACCATCAAAATCCAAAATTGCAGCTGGCTGCATTGGGAGAAAGAGGTCTTTCATACAAGGATCTTATGGATTACAGTGTCTGCAGTACAGAGAGAGACTTGCATGATGCAACTTTGCAATGATTGCCCAAGAGAAGAGGGTGTCCTGGATTTTCTTGAGTTACTTGACAGTGTGAAATCAGCTCCAAATGAAATATCTTGCAAGCAATGGGTGACTGTTGACCGTTGTACAATGGTTGATAAGGTGGAGCCACTTCATGAATACTTATCATCCCTAAGCATGAAAATATCCGCATGGTTCGTCATCACTTTGTTGCTCAGCAACAATCACAGTACTTCAAGGAGTTGAAAGAAACACTACCACCTCAGAGCGAGGTAGTTATAGTAGGTGATTTCTCTGAGAATTATTCTTTCATTGTCCAGGATGCTGCCCAAGGGTTTCACTGGGACAATTCACAGTGTACAGTTCACCCTTTTGTCATCTATTATAGATCATCTGCAGACCAGGAACTTAGCCATTTTAGTGTCTGTTTCTTATCTGCAACTAAAACACAACACTATAATGGTTTACTCATTCATATTGAAGCTTATGACATATGTTAAATTCAGATGCCCACAATTGAAGAAGGTGCACTATTTCTCAGATGGATGTGCTGGCCAATATAAGAACAGATACTTCACAAATCTCTGTTACCATGAAGAGGATTTTGGTCTGTCTTGTGAATGGCACTTCTTTGCTACATCCCATGGCAAAAATGCATGTGATGGGATTGGAGGAACAGTGAAAAGAGCTACTGCTCGTGCCAGTTTGCAGAGAACTACAGAGAGGTAAATTCTTACACCAGAACACATGTTTCAGTTTTGTGAAGAAAACTTGAGCAAGAAGATAAATTTTTTCTTTGTAACTACAGCTGATTTGAAAGATGCAGAAGAACGGTTGGAACATCGATTCAAGGATAGTAGGGCTATTCCTGGAACTCAGAAATATCATAGATTTGTTCCCCTAAACAAGGAAGAACTGATGGTGTATCCCATTTCAAGTGGCATTGGAGAAAAGAAAAGAATAAGGAAAAGTCATTTTACTAATGAACCTGCAATGCTTGGTAACCTAAAATGTGTCAAACCAGGAGAGTATGTTGGCTGCATTTATGACATGCAAGTTTGGTATGGAATTGTGGAGGAATATTGTGAAGAGTTTGATGATTTCACTGTGAACTTTCTACATCCCTCTGGGTCATCAGGATCAAGTGCATATTATTATCCATCAAACAAGGATTCATGTGCAGTGCCAGGACATCATATATTAACTGTAATGAGTTGTCCTACCCTAAGAGGAGGCAGCAGAATTCAATACATTTTTCCACAAAAAGAAATTGATGAGAGCATCAAGCATGCAAAAATTGTATTAGGCTAGCACATGAATCCTCTAAGTAGGTCTTCCCCTTTCACTATTATAACTATTATTGCCAGTGTAGATTAGCAGTGAAATACAATTTTACATTTTTTGCCTTTGTTTTTATATCTATAAAAAAATGTAATTTTAATTTCTATAGGTCAAATTATGAGCTTAAGTGTGAAAAAATAGGTAGAATTGACGCACAACTTATGAATATGGTGTTCACTTATATGTTAGTTACATGAAAAATACTAACAAACAAACTTTTTTTTGCTGATTCTAATAGCCAATGCCTATGCCTTCATTTTTTACATTTAAAAAAAATTTCTCATTTGATACCCCAGAGGTCAAATCGTGACCTCAAATTTTGGTTACAGTGTAACTTTTTTATTTTTCAACCTAGAGTTCTAAAACTTGCATATTTGGATTCCTTGTCGTTTTCTAATTCTAAATATATATACTTTTATATAATTGACCATTATTACCCAAGTTATGGGTCGCCAAATGTTAGTGACCTCGCAAGTGACCTCAAATTTCCCAAGGTCATATCTCTTGAACCGTTGGTCGGATTGACCTTATAATTTCAGAAATGGATTCAGGGCCCACAAACTCCCTATAAACCAAATTTCAGCAAAATCTGAGAGATGAGGGTGTTAGGCACTGGTTGATCTGACAGAGAATGACCCAAGAGTTATATGCTGAATATGCAAAAAATTATGAAAATCCCAAAATAGGCTTTAGTACCTTTGCTCATCTTCAACCGTCGTCGTGCATGCTTGCAGGAGAAAGCGGAACCCTCAGTGTCTGCGTATGTACGCATCACCAAAATCTGAAACTACAAATATCAGCATTAGGCATTAAAGATTTAGACTACAAAAAATTAATGTCTTTATCCATCTGCGGCATGGACAATGAAGATTGTATGATGCACCGATGCAAAAGATGCCCGTGAGAGGTCAGAATCAAAAATTATTTGGAAAATTTCGACTTCATGGCGATGGAAAGAGAAAATATAAACAATGGGTGTCCGTCAATCACTATGTTAAAAGATATCACTGAAACTCCAGAGGAATACGTGGAATCACTCACCAAAAAAATTGCACAACTGACAAGACACCACTTCACGAATAAATGTCAGTCGAGTTACTTCAAAAATCTAAAAGAAACTCTACCCGAAAATGAAGGTGTTTTGGTGGGCAATTTCGCGGTAAACTTCTCATTCATCATACAAGATTGTGCCCAGGGGTTTCATTGGGAGAACTCACAATGTACAGTGCACCCATTCGTTTATTATTCCAAAAACAATGCAGGAAAACTAATTTGCAAAAGTTACTGCTTCGTTTCAAACTGTCACAGGCCATGATACAATTCTGGTTCATAGTTTTCTCAAAAAATTAATCCTGTGCATCCAACAACAAAATTCAAACCTAACTAAAATTCATTATTTCACAGATGGATGCGCGGCTCAGTATAAGAATAAAAAAATTTCTAAATTTATGCCATCATTTCGAAGACTTCAAAATTCATGCTGAGTGGAATTTTTTCACGACATCCCACGGGAAGAATGCCTGTGATGGTATTGGTGGAACGGTAAAAAGAGCAGTTGCCAGAGAAAGCTTATGACGGCCTCTCGACCATCAAATCTTAACAGCTGAGGACTTCAATTTCTGCTCTCAAGAATTCCTAACCGCTATTGACTTTTTTATGTCTCTGAGGCAGAAGTTGTAGATGTAGAGCTTTCTTTGCAAAAACGTCTGAGTGAACCTATTACTTCTATCAAAGGTACTCAACAATTACATCGCTTCGTCCCAATTTCCAAGAATTCATTGAAGGTTTATCCACTCTCTCAGAGTGCACAGTCAGTCGAAATAAGAGATCTCATTAGAGTTTCTGCTTCGGATCAAGAACATAATACTGTCTCTCAATGCGAAATTGAAACAGGCTCTTTTGTGAGTTGTATGTATGAAAATAAACTATGGCTCGGATTAGTCCAGTCCTTTGACTGTGAATATGATGATTTTCTGATAAAATTTCTCCATCCTTCGGGCGTATGTCCCTCATACATTTTTCCTGCGCAAGATGATGTTTGTCACGTTCCAACAGAAAATATATTTGGGAGTATTGAAGCAAGTTTACGAGGAGGAACAAGAATACAATACATTTTTCCGCTTCAAGAATTAAATAACTTTTCAAAGATAAAATAAATTCTATCGAATGTATACTATTTAAGATTGTCTATATAATATTTCTACAATTTTTAGCTAAGATTTGTGTATCTACTTAATAGTTATAAAAATCTTTTCAAATTCTTTTTTCTTATTATTATATTATTAGTGTCTAAAATTTGGATTCACTGGATGAGAATACTGTCTCTTAATTCATTCTCAAAGACTTGTGTACGTGTAGTATTAGGAAGAGTATTTTATACTCTGATAAGCGCTTTATAAATTAAACATTATTATTGTCAATATATTCTGTCCCTAAATATAAGAGGTTATGTATGTACATTGTACATATATTTTAAAAGATTTTTTCTCCTTTGGTTTATCTACATGTATTTTTCATATGAATTGAAAATTGTCTTTTTTTTGGACCAACAAGTCTAATAAATCTTCGTTGTCTGAAAAAAAAACTTTTACTTAATTTCAAACTCAGTTCTGAGCCTTATAATAAACTATAAGCTGACTTTTTATTACTTATTATGGTGTACATACATCAAATAAACATTTTTTATTCTTGGTCTTTTTTCGAAAAATGATATCTTCACTGCCAAATTGCAAAAAAAAAAAAAATTGACATTTTTTCCAAAAAATCATAATTTTATTTTTGTTACCCTAAAAAAATGATACATATTTGGAAACTACAGTTAATTTTACATATTTTATCATTTAAGACTTATTACGCTACCACAATTAGCAGCTGAGATATTTACGTTTGAAAATTGTTGGTTTTTTTTAATTTGACCAAAATTTGGTCAAGCCATAAAATTTGACCAACTTGACCAATTTTCAAAAAAAATTCAGATTTTTGTAATTTGGACCAAAACCAACCCTCACACCAAGTTTCATGAATTTTGGAGATGGTGGAGTGTACATTTGGCACTTTCATTTGTCTATTTGTCCTGGAATTACCCTATTGTACCATATGTTTAGATTTGGTAGTAATGCCTAGTATTAGAGACCTGCACGGGTATGGGTAAGCCCGTGGGCCCATGTCCATCCCGTCCCACAGACGGGTACGGGCGGGCCGAATCATGTTTATAAAAGTTAGCGGGCAGGTATGGGCAGGCCAAATCATGTTTATAAAAGTTAGCGGGTGGGCACTGGTGGGCCGAATCATGCTTATAAAAAGCATGCAACGCCGCAGTGGGTGAGGCAGCGAGGCAAGGCAGGAACTGGAGCCGCGGAGTGCATGTGTCATGCATGCGTGGGACATTAGCCCTGTTCAAAAATCAACTTTTTCTTATTTTCATAGGTTTCTGTACTTTTTCCCATGCTTTTTGACTGAAAGGCCGAAAATCACAACCATTTTGACCTAGGTTGTTGGGAAGCATTGCCGCATGGAGCTTTAAGTTTTCTGCCTTGAAATCGGCCAAAAGCACCAGTTCCGGGGTCCCTTGAATCATGTTTTGCACTATAACTTTTTATCTAAACAAGATAGAGCAACAAAATAGGCACCAAATTAAAGTGTTTTTAATCCTCTTTCTAACTTATACAATTATGATAGTCTTGGAACAAGAAATGGCACATTGGTACATACAAAGATTTCAGAAATATCACAAAATTCATTTTTTCACACTCAAGGCAGACAAGGCGCCTTATTCATGACACAAATTTGAGATTAACATTTTGTCAAGTCTAATCGATCAAGAAGTGAAAGCATTACATGATGATTAATTTCATAATGACATTTACACAGTCAGTTGTTGAGTTTGTTTCTTGAAGCTGTCAAAGCGGCATCTGTTGAACTCCACAGCTTGAAGGAGATAGTCCCTTTGCTTGGCATCTGTTGTTATGACATTTGCAAAGTCGCTCATCATCTTGACACCATGTTCAGCAATGTCATTCACCGCTTTCAGATTCTTAACATAGTCCATATTCTGTGGCCAAGACGTGACAGGTTCCAGAAGCCACTCAGATCCAATGTTCAGTGTGTCCAGCAGGAAATGTGATTCTGGGCCAATGAGATCAACCAGGGTGGTCTTAGCTGTGTCTCTCTGGAATAGAGGCTTTCCTGTTCTGAAGCTGGCTGGCTTCTCAGTGGCATGTAACTGGGCAGCAATGTCGTGCTTCAATGTGTCACTCAATCTACTGCTGAACAGGGCAAATGGCACGACTTCCTGCGTCAGGTACCATTTGTGGTTTTCCATCTTATTAAGTACTGCATCAGCAAGCTCTGGGTCAGTTTTCTTGTACTTCAACATGTCCTGGATTAGACTTAGATCATTCACGGGAGCATCTGCAGCAGACACTGACATCATCCATACAGGAGTGTAGAACAGCGCAAGGAAGGTGTTGAGTCTTTCCAGCTTTGATACAATGTCTTCGTCGTACTCAAGTTGATCTGCAAACATCAGCATTTTCATGGAGTACAGGTTTCTGGCCATCCATCTGGCCTGATGAATGGCGCCTGGTCGACTCCAGTGAATACCTCAAGGAGGCATTCCTCCAAGAACAATGACTGTCAGTTCAGCCATTTCCCTGTAGTCGGCTCTTGGAAGCCTTTCTGCTGTTAGAATGTCTTGGGAGTATTTCTTCACTGTTCTTCTTCTTTTCCTTCAGCCATTTGCTGTTGATAGCCAGCATCTTTGGGTTTTCCTTGGACAAGTCCATCCAAACATCCTTCAGTTGCTCAAACCAGGGATTATCTGGCCCCTTCACCTTCCCAAACAGCTTCTCCCAAACTGCTCCTACTAGGATTTCCAGGATGTGATGTCGACAGGCCAGATAAAACATCTTTTTGTTCAGCATTTTCTCTAGCAGTTTGGCAGCTCCTCTGTGAACTCCACTGTTACTGGATGTAGTGTCAAAAACAAGGGCAGTAACATTATCCATAAGTTCCCATGTCTCCAGTAAATCCATTGAAGCCTCAGCCTGAGCTGTGCCAGAAGAATTGTCGATGACAGGTACTCCCAATAACTTTCCTTCAGTGTATGAAGGTGGACCAGACACTAGCACAGCTAAAGTCTCTGAGGTACTTCCTGGTTCACTGCCTAAGACATCTTTGAGCAACTTTCCATCCCAGTGTAAGGCAGCGTACTGTGGGGGGTTTTCACAAAACTTGGACATGTGACTCTGGCTGATATTATACCTGGACAGCATTCTGTTGCGATGTGTTGTTGAGGTTGAGATGACGAAGTTATCCAGATCAGCCCCTCCAGCTTTCAAGGTGTCAGAAACCATGGCAGTAACTTGATTGTCTGATAAACCAAGACGATCAGCTGTATTGCAGATGACATCACATTCCATGACCTTCCTTAGAAACGTCAAAGTCACACTAGTCACAGTGTCTTGATGGTGAGAACATCCAGGACGAGGCTGATGGTAATCCATGTCCTCTGTGTTAGCGTCGTTGTCAGTTGAGTCACCCCAGGTAATGTCATCCACATGAACAACTGCCTCTTGTTCTGCTGCAGCTGTAAAATAGTACAACATGTTAAGACAGTAATTGTTAAGTACAGGAATACCTCGGATAAGACGGTTTCAAACAGGACGGATTTCGCAATAGGACGGATTGAATATTATAATATAAAATTAATTATTTAATGTAATATTTAAGATATTTATAAAAGGAATGTCAGTGCGACGATATATTAAGTTTCAAACAACCCGCGCGCGGTCTATACTACAAGTTTTTGGAGAAATTATAACATCAGAAATATTATAGAAAACATCAATCAAGCGTGGCTTGAAGTCACTGCGAGTAATATGCGAGCAGTGTGGAAAAATATTCTACCACATTGTGCAACTGATTTTCATGGTTTCGAAAATCACATTGCAGGAGTTGCAACTGACATTGTTAGCATTGGGAAGGATCTTGGATTCGAAAATGTTGATGCACCAAATGTTATCGAGTGCATTGAATCGCATTCGAAAGATCTAGACAATGAAACTCTAATCAATCTAGAACAACAATGAGTTTATGAAGAAGAAGAAGCGAAAGAGGAAGATGCAGAAGCAGAAGACGTTCCTACAAAAGAATTTTCAACTGGTGATCTTGCATTCTTATTGTTTTATTTCACATTTAAACATGTTAAATCATTATAATTATCGAAAATAATCATACAAAAAACGTAATTTAAAATGTCTTTGAATGACCTACAGTATTTCCCATTGAAACATGCCTCGAACAGGGCAGTTTCAAACAGTGCGGCATGTCGGTGGAACAATTAACCGTCTTATCCGAGGTATTCCTGTACATGCTAAATATCGCAATGGAGTAAAACTTAAAACTTTTTGTAATGTTCAAAGTAATTAGTTTTACCTTGTTCTTGTCTATGCTGCAGTCTTTCATTCCTCGCTGCTTGCTGCAGGGATCTTGTCTCAAAAATCTTGTCATGACCAGACATATGACCTTTCCTCTCAGTCTTTTGGTCTTCGTAGAACCTGATATCCTCATCTTTCTTCTCTCTGGATAACAGTCTGTTGTTCTGTATTTCCTGGATTGTATCTGGAGCTCCTATATCAAACAGGCTGTCTAATTCCAGCACAAATGCTCCTCTTTTTCCTCCAGGGTTACTTGCTCTTCCTTTGCTTTTCACCAGAGCATGATGTTTCTCATGTAGTTTCATGAAGAGCTTCATTGCATTGTACTTGGTCATTGTCTTGATCCTAGCCATCTGCCAGAATGGGATGATAGATTCAACTGTTTCATATGCAAGGTCTTGAACCATGGGCCTCCCTGCATTTTCCAGTAAATTCTGAAGATTAAGGAAATACTGGAATGCCTGTCTGTTGGTGGGAAGCTGGGAACCACTGATAAAAGCTGAAGGGTATCCAACCAGGAAAGTTTCAGTGAGAGATCTGGTACATGGCCCAGTTGACACCTGCCTATGGACAGTACATGGAGGTTCTGAGATATCAACTGTGCGCCCATGGAGCTCCCTCAGCTCCTTGCTTAATGCCATTGTGAAGTTGTAACTTGTAGATGGTTTTCTAGATTCTGATTGAGTTTCTGTTGTTTCCTGAAAAATGATAGATTATTATTATTATTATTATTATTATTATTATTATTTATTAATTTTATGCTCTTTCATTTGATACCTAATTTGTTGCTCTATCTTGTTTAGATCAAAAGTTAAAGTGCAAAACATAATTCAAGGGACCCCGGAATTGGTGCTTTGGCCAATTTCAAGGCAGAAAATTTAAAGCTCCATGCGGCAATGCTTCCCAACATCCTAGGTCAAAATAGTTGTGATTTTCAGCTTTTTCAGGTCAAAAAGCATGGGAAAATGTACAGAAACCTATGAAAATAAGAAAAAGTTGATTTTTGAACAGGCCTAGTGGGACATGCAAACGACAAACAACATCCATGCCTGTGTTTTAGTTGTTAATTATGAATTTTATTACCTCTGCCAAGGAAGTTATATTTTCACCCGCAACGTATAAATAACGTGTATATATAACAACTGCAAAAATAATGAGAAATAACTTAGAAATTAAACATTAGAAATTAGAGTATTCATATCGTACACCCGGCACCACGTGACCAAAGCCAACCTGACCAGCTGACCTTACCGAGGCTAAGTAGCCTATGTTTCCCTGCTGTATACAGTCACAGTGTATAGCAAAACTAGAACTTATCGTACAGCGATACTGACCTAATTTCAATAATTACCGTAATAACAATGAATATGAGAATAAGGACAATAGATAGTAATGATTTTTTTTTTGGCTAATGGAAGAAATGATATAGTGGGTGATTTTCACTTTTTGATACGTCTTATGCTTATGGTTTTGCAAATGAGATTGAGTAAGATGCTGACCAGCGCGGCAGTGCTAGTTACGATTGCATAATGTTTAACACATGTTAGCTACATTACGTTGCCACAGTATATAATTGAATGCCAAACCTTTACCTATGTTGATTATGCATATTTAAAATATATATAAACATTTTCTTTTCTAAAGTTTTTGATTTTGTTTGAACAATAAGAAATTTTTTGAACATAAGTATTTGCTGGAACTAACTGGCCTTTTTTCAGCTATGCTACTATAATGCTAGCCTCTCTCGCCTCTGGCTGTAGTCGCTGTACCCTTTTGTACAAATAGAATTTGTTCATGGTCTGACCATTTCTGCGTAATTAGTGCATACTGTACGACAAATACTTGTTTTAATTACCTTAATTGTTTATTAGTAGATGTGCTTTCTAGTTTCTATCCTATGTTTAGTATGTTATACATTTTATTAAATTAAAATTGTCCCCAAAATGCAACATCCTATCCGTGAAGCAGTGATTAATTCAAAACTGCATTTGGGGGAATTAATTCTACAGCCAGTTTCAAACAGAAAAAGCAAAGTATGGGATAATTTTGACTTAGTTATTGATAAGAACAGTAAAAAGGAACAAGGATTTGTTCAATGTAAAAAGGGCAAAAAAAACCGATATATAGTGGTTCTAAAGGAGGCACTTCCCATCTCTCTCATCACAAATGTGGCACAAGTACTTCACAATCACAAAGCTTAGCTTCAGTTTTCCAAAAGAAAGTACAAGTGACAATGAAGACCAAACAAGAAATGCTAGATGCATGTGTCAACTTTTGTGCTAAAGACATAAGACCATTTGAAACTTTAAAAGGTGAAGGCTTCCTAAATCTTGCACAAAAACTTATTGCAGTTGGCGCATCTTATGGTAATATTGACATAAATGGGGTTATTTCCCATCCAACCACTATTTCTAGGCATGTAGCTGAAACTGCAGTAACTGTACGTCAAAAGATTTATCCAAAGATCAAAGAAGTTATGAGTAATTCATGCTGTGCAGCTACAACAGGCTTGTGGACAGATGATTATAAAAAAGATTTTGTATATTTCAATGACTGTTCATTATATTGATGATGATTGGACACTGGTAAATAAAGTTATGTTTACATCCAGTTTTCATGAGGAACGTAAAACTAGTGAAAACATAAAAAAGGAAATAATAAGATTTGCAAAGCTAGGCTTTGAAGATGATTTAGTGCAGAACTAACTTTCATAACAGACCAAGGAGCAAACATAGTAAAAGCATTGCAGAATTATAACAGACTTAGTTGCTTATCTCACATTATAAATACAATTCTTCGTCATACATTCAATGAAGATTATTTGGAAAAATATGCCCCAGAAATTCAAAAGGTTATACTGCAGTCGAAAGCTCTTGTCACTTTCTTGAAACAAAGTGGATTAGTAAACAAATTGAGACATACTGTTCGTCAAGAAGTAGAAACAAGATGGAATTCAAAGCTTGCTATGCTAGAGTCGATTCTAGATCAATATAGTAGCATTGAGGATTTGATGGAAAGAAAGAAATTTGAACCACTTAGAGAACATTTCAAAAGGCAGTCTTGAAGAGTTAGTATGTTTTCTGAAGCCATTTAGAGATGCCAGTGATACGCTAGAAAGTGAAAAATCTCCAACTCTACAGCTAATATTGCTTTATCACTTGAAACTTCTTAAACATTTGAACATTTCTGAAAATGACAATAAATATAAAAACCTTGAAAGAACGTGCAAAAGAATTTCTTCATGCTAAATATAGTGTTGCCTATTCATAAAATTTCTCTATTTCTATGGCCTAAATTTCGTCAGCTTAGAATGCTAACTGACATTGAGCATGCAGTAGTGCTAACAAGTATTCGTGAGCAAATTCATGTTGACCTTATGGACAATGAGAAAGTAACTGATGAGCCTGAAAGAGCTTGTTCATCTCCGAAAAGAGATGAGACTTCAGAATTTGATGAATGGGAAGACATACAATGTCATAATGAGGAATCCCAAAGTTTGGTTTCTTGTAAAGAACTTGAGCAGTACATGAGCTACAAAATTGATGAGGAAAGTGATGTTCTTCAGTTTTGGAAAACTCGCGAAATCAATGTTCCCATTGCTTGCTAAACTGGCTAGGAAATACTTAAATATTCCTGCATCCAGTGCATCCAGCGAAAGGAACTTTAGTACTGCGGGAATTACACTTGCACAGAGGAGAACTAATTTAAAAGAAAATGTCGACGATCTTTTGTTTCTGCATTGCAATTTGGAATTTTAAAACCTCCATCAATTCAGTGAGTACAAAATTAAATAATTTTACTATCTATTTAATTTTCATAGGTATATTTTTGAAAGAAGTACTTAAGTAATTATCAACAAAAATATTACTGGTCATGCATATCTTAAACTTAAATACACAGGTTGGTTTAGGTTCTAAAACAAAATAAATCACGAGCCGCGGGTATGGGCAGGCCCCAAAGCATGAAAAAAAATTATGGGCTGGGTATGGGCAGGCCCTAAAACATGAAAAAAAAAATTACGGGTACGGATGGGTGTGGGCCGCAAAATATCGGCCTGTGCAGGTCTCTACCTAGTATATTTGTTAAGCAGAAATAACAATCCGTTAAATGGTCTTTCGGCTCTCTCCATATCATCAGAACAGCAAATGGCATTTGACGAGACCCATTTAGCCAGCCTGTCAGAAGTCTTAAACATGTAATACAGCATATATGAGGTGCCTACGTCTTGTTCTGATCCCCTACCTTGCAACCAAAATAAAGTTTGTATGCTTTATTGATGAGGGGTGAAATTTCGCCTTTGAAATTTAAGTGTTAACTCTCTGCACACACAACAAACAGTTTGGATGGTTGACACACTTGCATGGCATTCTGTCATGAAACAATATGAACGTACTGACACAAAAAATGATTAAGGAAAATCATGAATAAAATGCACAATGTTCACTGAGTGAAATCAAATGAGTAACTGACAAATGAAAGTCAACAGTGATGTGTAGCAACTTGTAAGCAGAGGAAGAGGAAGGGGCAGACCCCGCCCACTTCCTATTCTCACTCAAATCCTAAGTAATGTAAATTCGTGTGTCACTCTAAAACTGCAGGTGATAGAAAAATTCTGTTTTCATTTTCATAATCAACGTAAGAAATTACACATAGTTCAAGTAAAAATATCTCTGACAAAAACTTTGTTGACCAGTGAATTATCAATGAACAGGATGACCAAATGAGTTAGATGAAGAGTTGCTAAAAGCAACAGTGGAGGAAAACCCAATGCTAACTAAGAGAACTTGGCTTGCAACTCAGTGTTAGCCATATGACCATTCATTGTCATTTGAAGCTGTTAGGAAAAGTAGTGAAGGTTGGAAAATGGGTTCTGCATTATTTGTCACAAGCAAATTTTCAACAGTGAATCAATATTTGCACATCACTGCATTCTCGGCAACTGCAGGTACCATTTATAAATCAGATCATCACTGGGGATGAAAAATGGGTCCTCTATAATGATATTAAGCGTTGACATCAGTGGCTTAGCCATGAAACAAAGCCTGAACCTCAGCCAAGGAATGGACCCCATCCAAAGAAAATTTTGCTATGCATTTGGTGGGATATGCAAGGAATTATTCATTTTGAGCTTCTGCCAGATAACCAAACAATCACAGCTGAAGTCTACTGCCAACAACTCCAATGATTGAAGATGGCATTACAAGAAAAACATCCTGCATTAATCATAGAAGTGTTCTATTCCACCAGGATAATGTGCGTCCTCATACTGCTCAAATCAGCACTACCCAATTGGAGGCATTTGGTTGGGAAAAAATGCCTCATCCACCTTATTCTCTGGACATCACACCTTCAGACTACCATTTACTCAGAAGTCTGCACCACCACCAAGATGGACAAAAATTGCAATCCAGGAAAGCTATTGAAAATGAAGTAATTGCTTTTTTTAACTTGAAACCAAGGGATTTCTTCAAACATGGCATAAAAAACTTTTCTACAGGTGGGAGGAATAGAAAAAGAAGGGAATTATATTGATGACTAATTTGTCATTATAAGTCATTTAATTTTTGTTCTGAATGAACTAAAAAAATCAAGCAGAATATATGTTACAACCTTATATTAATGATGATTTGCATATGTTTTATCCATACAATTCATGTTTAATTAAAATGTAAACTAAAATGCAACAACTAAATTACCAACTGGAGTAGAATTCATAACCATACAATAACAGCAGTCACAAGCAAATACAATTGAATTAAATACACAAGTACAATGATGCCCAAGAGTAAAGTGTCAAGTGATAGTGTACCGTATTCAGTAGGTAAAAAGTATTAACTATTTTGTTACTATAATGTTGGTGCACTAGATTCGAATCTCAGCATAACAAAAGTTGTCTTTCTCACTTTAGTTTGTGTAGATCAGGGGTTCCCAAATTGTGTTCTGCGGGAACACTTCTCACGGTATACAAGTGTTCCGCGGGAACACTTCTCACGGTATACAAGTGTTCCGCGGGAACACTTCTCACGGTATACAAGTGTTCCGCGGGAACACTTCTCACGGTATACAAGTGTTCCGCGGGAACACTTCTCACGGTATACAAGTGTTCCGCGGGAACACTTCTCACGGTATACAAGTGTTCCGCGGGAACACTTCTCACGGTATACAAGTGTTCCGCGGGAACACTTCTCACGGTATACAAGTGTTCCGCGGGAACACTTCTCACGGTATACAAGTGTTCCGCGGGAACACTTCTCACGGTATACAAGTGTTCCGCGGGAACACTTCTCACGGTATACAAGTGTTCCGCGGGAACACTTCTCACGGTATACAAGTGTTCCGCGGGAACACTTCTCACGGTATACAAGTGTTCCGCGGGAACACTTCTCACGGTATACAAGTGTTCCGCGGGAACACTTCTCACGGTATACAAGTGTTCCGCGGGAACACTTCTCACGGTATACAAGTGTTCCGCGGGAACACTTCTCACGGTATACAAGTGTTCCGCGGGAACACTTCTCACGGTATACAAGTGTTCCGCGGGAACACTTCTCACGGTATACAAGTGTTCCGCGGGAACACTTCTCACGGTATACAAGTGTTCCGCGGGAACACTTCTCACGGTATACAAGTGTTCCGCGGGAACACTTCTCACGGTATACAAGTGTTCCGCGGGAACACTTCTCACGGTACACAAGTGTTCCGCGGGAACACTTCTCACGGTACACAAGTGTTCCGCGGGAACACTTCTCACGGTATACAAGTGTTCCGCGGGAACACTTCTCACGGTATACAAGTGTTCCGCGGGAACACTTCTCACGGTATACAGGTGTTCCGCAGGAACACTTCTCACGGTATACAGGTGTTCCGCGGAACACCAATTTGGGAACCCCTGGTGTAGATGATTAACATGACGGATTTCATTAATTTCAATATCATTAACTTGTGTTATTATGGTTTAGATTTAAAAATTGGCTACATTTGTAAATTCCATTGGTACTTTCCAATAAACCATTTCATTCATGTGTTTGGTGTTTATATTATTCATTAAATGGAAACTTTTCAAGCTACACAATATCAAAAATATACTAAATTTGATCCTCTTTTAATCATTATTAACTAATTATTAGTGATGGGACGATACCAAAATTTTTAACGATTCTGATACCACTAAAAAGTCTGGATTCCGATTCTCAATATTTTTAAATATAATTCTATACTTGTTTTTCTGGAAATTGTCATATTTTACTCTGGTAAGATTAACTATTTACATTATGAGTATGATAACATAAATTATAAAAGGTTGGTTTAAAAATAAAAATCAACTGTAAGTTGTAACAATTCATTTTAATCTTCTTGATTACACATCATGGATATACGTTTTAATGTATAGCTACAATACAATAAAAATAAAATTTGTTATCCTCTCTCATTTAAATTTTAAAGTTTACATTGCAAAACTGGTTCAATTAAAAGTTAAAGAATCGTTTTAAGAATCGGAAATCATGGTACAATTCTCTCGATTCCGATTCCGATTACTGAAAAATGCTCGATTCTTCCGATTCTCGATTCCGATTCCAATTAATCATCCCATCACTACTAATTATAAGTTCTATGAATGGAAACGTTCAACTTACCCTAAGTTTTATATATTAACAGCAATATTTGAAACCCCCCACTAAAGTGGCCAAATAGTTGAGGGTTTTCAAGTGGCTTTAAAAAAAAAAAAAAAAAAAAAACCTGGTAGAGAAAAAAAAGTGGGTAACCCAACTTTGGTGCCAACCCTGGTAAGAGCACCCTCAAATTAGATTAGACAAGATTAAAAGATTAGACAAAAAATCTTCCCAATCTAAATCCATCCTGTGAACTTTAAATGAAAATAAAATTATCCAAGTATTTTTCAATACCATTTTTTATAATTCTTTATAGCATCTTCTCTACCAAAGATGTTAGACTAATAACCCTATAATTTAATATTCCTTTCATTATCTGTTCTCGTAAATGGGTACAACCTTTTATTTTATTTTTACAATCATCAGGTATCTCTACCTAATCAATATATCTAACAAACAAAATAAATAGTGCTTCAGCTAAGCTGTCCTTCCACTCCTTGGAAATCCTAATATGCTATCAGGACCAGCTGCTTTATTTGATTTTAATATGATAATTGCTTGCCTAACATTAACCTTTTTTATGTGAATCCTATCAAGAATGCCAGAGTTTGAAGAATGTAAAGTATCAAAATCAAAATTATCAAACTTTTCTTCATTAAAAAAACATCTAAAATATTCATTAGAAATGTTGACAATATCTTGATCTTTATCTTTCAAATGAAAACATTCCTAACTCCTTCAGTATTTGAATATATTCCAGGTTCATAAGACCAAGAATGAACTTAGTGACTGTTATACTCTGACTCAAATGTATTGCTGCAGTGGCTGCGTAGGCCGTAGTCCCCAAGTATCTGTGTCATCAAACCACCCAGCACTTTTTCACGTTTCTGGGTTCATGATAGTCAAGAGACTGGGCAAAGAGGTAGTCTCCTCAGTATCTAGGAATGCCTCTCTTGTCAGTGGTTTATTTCCAGAAGATTATTCAGGTCTGACTCACACATTAACTGCAAAGGACTTCCCCCAAGTTCAGGTGACTAAATCCAACTCCCCAAGGGGTGGGAGAACCAACCACTCAGTCCAAGAAAGGGCTATAATGTAAAGGTGAACCTAACGAAGTAAACTACTGTTTTTTTTTCTCTATTATATCTGAACTACACAATTATTCAGTATAAAAGTATAAACATACCTAACAAAAAAGACTGGCAATGAATCACAATTAACAAAACCTCTGAAAACAAATACTACTTTGTGAGATTCGGCAGAAAGGATAGAAAGCAAGTGGGAGACAAGCACTGTATGAAATTTAGGATATTGGGAGGGTGGTTGAGAGAGAGCAGAAGTGGTCCTCAGAGGAAATAGATTTGGTAGTCTCTTTAATGTACAATAATTTATGGTTAACAAAGGTATGTGAATAATTGTTCATCATACTGGGTCATATCCACATTAGTAATTTATTACTATGTGGTGAAGGGTGTGCTCGGTGAGATTATCTCCCACCAACAACAACAACCAGCCAACAAAACTGAAGTCAAACACCAGAACCTTGGCTTCAGTTCGTTCTTCCTTTTGATCGCATGAAGAGAGGAACAATTACGCAGTTGGCTTGCGAACTACTCTACAGAAATAGTGACTGAAACAAAAGTTGAAGTTAAAAAAAAACCAATACAGGCTAGTGTACCCAGAATAGGCCTACTTGAATTAGCTTAACTGAAGACTACGATTTTAAGATTAACTCTACAAGACGCTACATCATCCCATTGACCAACTGAGGTGAGTCAATTCTTTCACTTTACCTTTCGGTTAACAGTTAACAAATATCCCCAATTTATTACATGAACCGCAGTAAATTTTCTATGGTTTTATTTGTGGGAATTGTATCTGTGACTTTAATCATCCTATTTGCTCCGGACCATTTCTGGATTCTCGAGTCCTAATTTAATAGGTTGGATTAATTTTAACCTGCGTTAGGGGTTGGGAAATTAAGGTAGGTTTAATTGAGGTCAATCTCCAACAGTGCAGTTTTTCACACACTGGAAATGACTTGCACAGAATGTGAACCCTTGTCCCAGCCTAGCTACCCTTCAAACTTGACAACCCCCTATGACCTGAGGTTTTTTCTTTATACACTTATACACACTGGCTAGTTAGTAGGGTTAGGGTCACAGGGCTGAGTCCAGGGCAGATCCCAGTGGCCAACAGTGGTTGACAGCCTCAATGGACTGCGTAGCTCCCACTGGATTGGATCCACAATCCAAGCCTGATGAATCTGTACCATGTGAGTTGAGTCCCAACTGGTTGCCTAGACAACACAAGATTATTAGTTAAATGCACTAGGCACCATTAATCACAACAACAACATAACAGACAATTAATCAACAAACTAACTGGAATCATGCCTTCATAATTGATCATTGGAAAACATAATTTACTCATGAAATCAAAACACAAATAATAAATAACCAACATGAAAATAACTACAAACTGACAATTATGGTAAACCTATCTCACATGAGTTAATCAACCTATAATCAGTGCCAAACAAGCATGGACAAAACCCTAACTCTGGAATAATGTGACTGGTGTCCTATAATAATGATGATAGGTTCTCTAGCTAGTTACACGACTAGGTTTGGCTAAAGGAAACTCCAGGGCTCCAGCGTGCACTGCAAACTGGGCAATAAGTAAAGGTCTGATGTCTGATCCTAACCTGCTGGATTTATTACACCTATCTATACTCAGTCACAGTTTCAAAAAACCTATATATCTGTCTACTTTTAATAATAATAATTAATACTAATAATGATAGTGAAATACAAATGACAACACTACAATAACTAGAAATAAGAATTATGAGCAAGTCTTTATTCCTATTGTACACTGGCCAAAGATTACAAGCTAGAGCACTTAACATTATACCTTTAAAGGCTTTCCAAACTCCCTTGGCTTCCAAAAGGACACATCTGTATTAATCTCAGCCTGTCTATCTGGCAATCTATTTGGGTTTCATAACCTTTTAATAGGCTTCCAAGATCAAATACAAGCTAGCAGTTACAAGATTTTTGCAGTTAACAGGCTTACTAACTATACTCATGTGGGGAGAGAAAAACTTGTGATAAGAACCAGATAGGACTTGAAAATTAGGGTGGGGGTTTTGTGAAAAAAATTTTAATACCTACAATAAATAAAGAATTTCATAGTTTTTAGTGATAATAAAAATATATTCCGATATAAGTAAACATGTAAGCTACAAATGCGAGGGGCTAAGGTTTTTTGGAACCCCTTATATGATGTTTGCACAAAATAACAATAATATGAGTTCAAAATCACTTGAAATACAGTACAGTACAATACAATACTGTACAATTCACACAAAGTAGGTAGGCTAGGTTAATTGCAAGTGTTGATGTACATTTGTGTACCCTACATGTTGGTAGATATTGTAGGCTAGCCTATGATAAATACACTATGACAGCTTCTTGATGATGGTCAACTGGGCTAGGCCAAGCACTCTCATGATGGAGTTTGCCCTTCACCACTCTCATGGTCAAGGACTTACAAGAGAGCTTAGCCTTACCCGACGATGCAGGGGAAACAGTCACACACTTACTTTTTAATGTTCACAGTCATTTAACACAGTCCAAATTTGCACCAACCAGTCTGCACAATGTTGCTTTGCACTCCACAAAGGCAGAGAATAACACAACAATCGCAATCATGCACAGTGATGCAGAAGCACGAGCAACTCGAAATACTGGCAGGGCAAGAAGGAAGTGGAGGGGGTGGCCACTTAGGGGTGCTTGAGTCGGGAAAGCTACACAGAGGAGGATAAATTCATTTCTGCGCATGGTGGTCATTTTGATTAGATAAATGAAGTTTGAGATACACCTGTGGTGGAGTACCAGAAACCAAACTTTGCTCATCATAGCGATTGCTAAACCAAATGTTGGCCAATCCTTGTATGAGAAAAAATGTTAATAAAAACAGATCACTAAAGCGAGTGATCATTGCGTGAATGATCGTTAACCGAGGGATCCCTGTCCTCTAAAATGAGACCAAACATAATAGTTAATTATACAACTTATAAATTATTTCCTTGCATTTTTAACTAGCATTCCTTTTTATAATACTAAGCCTAATTTGCATGACGCATCTATATAATCATCTATACCTTTAAATCAAAATAGACCCTAAGTTTTTTAAAATTAGGCATACCATTGCATAATTTGAGGACCTAAACTTAAGGTTTTAAGTTAATTTATAAGCACTAAGCATACCTTCAAATTCTTCTGTGATTTCTTCATTCAAATCTGAATGACTTTTTTCAAAATTATTAGATCTTGGGCTGGATCTACCCTCCATTATCATTCCACATTTATGCTTAAATTTTAAAGTTTGGTCTTGGTAGAGGGGACTACTAATTATTGGGAACCAATTGAATACCAGAGGAAGGACAACTCAATAGTGATGGTATAAATAGGGTGGAAACTTGCAAAGGAGCTTAAATTTAAATTCAGAAGAGATTTTTTCTTGGTGTCCTGCAAGAAATTATGTACTTAAATAGTCATTACATTTGGAAAACATGAACCACTCAGGCTTATCAAGGTTATCCAAGCCATAAAGGTTATAGAGTAAGGTAAATTTGGTAGAAGAGATACCAAGATTCTACAAATGAAAGTAAAGCAAATCCAAAATATCAATGGTGACTATTTTACAAAAAATGGGAAAAAGTGACACCAATACCTCATTTATTAGCATTACAGTACTGTAGCCTATTAGCTGTAATAAATCCAATAAGTAATTCCAATAGATCTGGTAATGCTCAATCAAACTTCTCACTGTGGGTTGGATGTGATTGCATAACTTCACTAGCAGCCTAACAACTAAATGTTACTACAGTATTAGGAGAGAAGGGGTAGAAAAAATAGGCCAAATACTGATAACCCCAAATCTCATGGGAACCTACTGGCAGTTTAAAATGTATAGGATAGTAATCTATCAGCAAACTGACACGACTTTCCAGATCTGGTATATATCTTACTTTTTGACCCAGCAACCAACTCAACCCACTTTTTTGACCAACTCAGCCCATAAATTGGTAAATATGTGGATTCATGGCCACCTATTTTTTGGTAATATCCATAACCTCTGATTGTTCAGTGGTTGGTGACATGGGAAATAACTAACTAATGACCACCCAACCTAACTGTATGCCTAACCCAGATATAAGATTCACCCTGACTGGCCTAATGTATAAAAAGGATGAGGTTTCTGACTTTTCTGACCATCAAAAAAAAAATCTGGTTGCCACAAAACCCTGTCATTTGTGGGTTCACATTGTGATTTTGTAGCACAAAAACTAGGCTTTTAGCTTTCTTTGCCTTTTGCAATAAAAAAATCTGTTCACACAGAAAATAAATACAGCTATACACCACAATACGCACTATGCACAAATTCAAGGTTACATAGTTAATTAATTAAGGACCTACCCCATAATAAAGCAGGAATATTCTTGAAGTTACAGTTCAAGAATTCTCTGAATATTCAAAAATGCTAATTCTACCCACATCAACTGCCCCAGCCTTCAAAGATTCAGTTTCAGATCAAACTCCAACAACCCTTCAAGCCTAAATTCCATCGTTTCCCTTCATTCAGCCTTAATGCCTTTGCTACCTTCCCCCTTAGTTTATCTAAGTACCATACATACATACATATTTGTTTATTAAATGTATGATATTATGCATTAATTACACTGGCCAACAAAATGAAACTTTTTTTTCTCATCACAAACATGATCACACTTTTCTTAATGCATTTTTCGCGCTGATTCCGAATCTGGTTTTATTTGTTTTCTAGCACGTAGAGTTATATAGATACACTGGTTTTGATATTTTTAAGTTTTTGATATTGCTATAAGAAAATTTATGGATGTATAGATCACACTTAGGAATGCTAAACAACAAATACATCATATACTTTATTCAATGTACTTATAAATAAAGAATATATACATTATTTATTAAAAGCGCTGTGAGTGTGATTTCCTTTTGTAAATTTGGCCTGGATTGTCACGATACAGATCCACCAACAATGGTCCGCCATCATGCTTTCATTCCAATATCCTTGGTAGCGCTTCTCCATCATCTGAATATCTTGATGGAAGCGCTCTCCTTGCTCGTCACTCACTGCACCAAGGTTTTCAGGAAAGAAATCTAAGTGGGAATGCAGGAAGTGAATTTTTAACGACATTCGACACTCCATTTCTTTGAAGGCATCAAGGAGGTTCTTGACTCCATCCTTATACGCAGGTGACTTGTTGCTTCCAAGAAAGTTTTCACATATCCATTTGAACGCCAGCCAAGCCTTCAATTCCAGCGGACTTAGGACTTTCTCAAATTCAGTGTCATTCAAAACCTCCCTTATTTGTGGCCCAACAAAAATTCCTTCCTTCAATTTTGCTGCAGTAACCTTCAGAAATTTCCTTGAAAGGTATTGGAACCCTTCAGAATTGACTTTACCCATTGCTTTAACAAAATTCTTCATTAAACCAAGTTTAACGTGAAGAGGTGGCAGATAGATCTTTTGGGGATCCACTAAAGGGACAGACTGGACATTGCTTATCCCTGGGACATATGTATACCTAAGTGGCCAGTCACTTTTGGTGTAATGTTCTATAGTGGCACGACTGTCCCACAGGCAAAGGAAACAACAAAATTTTGTGAATCCTGACTGCATACCCATAAGCATTCCTATAACTTTTAGATCTCCACAACATTCCATTGATGACTGTCGTATTTGATTGCCTTCAGTAGTATATCCATATTGTCATATGTCTCTTTTAGATGGACGGAATGGGCAATGGGATGGATGGCATTATATACCATTATGCAAAAGAACTGCTTTCAGGGGTCATTCTTACATTGTCGAGGCATGTTGACTGACCTGAGCAAACTATAAATTCAAAAAAAGTACACCAACTTGACACAACAAGTTCTTGGACTGGACTGATCTTTTGACACACAAAGCACGGCGTTGTTGCCTGAATCACAATGCTGCTAGACGTAAAAGCTCACACCTGAAATACATAAGATGTATAATTAAGATAATTGAAATCAATAAGATGAATAAACTAAAAAAACACAATAAAATAAACACAAACAAATGTTGAAATATTAGTATTTTGCCTATTTAAAATGGTTAAATCTGTGTAGTTATATATTGCCTTCATCTTGAAAACTATACGTGCTAGAAAAAATCTGAATGCAGTTTTGGAATCAGCGTGAAAAATGCTATCCAGCCACCACACATTTTACTCTGATGAAAATCTTTGTTGACCAGTGTTATTGTTCTCTTTCAGGTTTATAATTAATTTATACTGTCATTATATTACTTAATTTCATGAACAGTTGATAGGATAGGTTTTTGATTTTATGGGTTTATTATAGTTTGAAAATTTTTTGTGGAACATAACCCACCCTCCTAATTAACTGTGCCTATGAGAAAATATACCTCACTATACAAATTCAATATTTTTTTTTTTTTTTTTTTTAGTTCAGGAAGAACCGATTCACCTCTATTTAAAGGGCATATCTCAGCGGAAAAACAAAGAAAAAGTGAGAGGAAAGACAGAGGAAAAAGAAAGGGTGGAGGGGACAGTCGAAGTGGAAAAAGACCAAGGATGACAAGGACTGCAGGGTCGAGCCCCATCATCCTTGGGTGCTAGGGCCGGGAGGGCGCACGTGAAACCTCCAGGAACAAGCACGTACAAACGAGCACAAAGAGCACGAGCTTAGAACCCCCTTGCGGGGACAAATTCAATATATACGCGGTAGTTTCCAGGGACACAACTACCATGTATAGTGGGGTATACCTGTATATAGTTTCAACAAGTTACTTTTTATACATTGTAAAAGCAGAATTTATTCTTTATACATAGCTTAAATGTATAAAATAACCTTTCTTTTAATTACGAGTAAACCTACAGGCTACAGCATACAGGCTTAACTTTTTTCAGCTTTTATATTTCAAACCCAAAATATAGATAAGTATATAGCCAATAAAATACTTGTTAACTGTTATAAAAAAAGAAAAGTATCTAGTATATAAAAATGATAAAAAAATTTATATTAATTACAGTCGGACCTAGGCCACAGAGCAACTCGTATACATTTCTTTGAACTTAAAAGTTAAGTTTTATTGTTATTTACAATTAGGTATGTTAGTAACTATAATCACTTAAATGACCCACTTTTGGGTTAATTTTCCAACAACTAAATGATACCTATATAAACATGTAGATGTATTTGTAGAAACTTTGCATCATTGTACAATTTATATTATTATTTCTGTTGGGTCAAATGTCCCTTGGTCCTCAAAGGGTTAATCTTTTCTGCTTGATGGTCTGAAAAACTTGACTTAGAATATATTACCACTCCAATAACCTTTCCTGTGGAAACTTCTTTCATCCATTCTGTATCCCCATCTATCACCATTGGAACTTCCTATTCTCATAAATTTATGCTTCTTGAGATGCAATTTCAGTAGCCACCTCTCTGATCATTTCCTCACTTCTAAGTCTTCTTGCAATTTTTCTGTAAACCTTGGTATTATCTACATATAAGAATATTTCACTACCATTCTTAACTACATCCAGTAAGTTGTTTATAAATTATAAATAATATGAATAAAAGAGGCCCAATTACTGATCCTTGAGGTAGTCCACTAATTACCTGCTTCCAGTCTGATGCTTGTCCATTGACTATTACTAGCTGCATTCTATTGCTGAGGAAAGATATATTCCAATCAATGTATTTACTTCCTATAAGATAGCTCTTTTAATTTATATAATTTTATATACCTATATATTTTATAAATATATTTTATAATAAAATTGTGCAATGAGCTATATTTTATAATAAAATTGTGCAAAATGTCAATCTCAAGTCAGCTAATTAACAGAGGGCCTACAACTATTTACAGAGCTACCAAAGTAGCCTGCATAACTTAAGCTAAGATATACATTACTTACAAACTAACTCTTTCATTCATGAAAGCATCCAAAGTTTTCTAAAACTAACTAAGGAGCCACTATTTACCACATCATATGACAAGTCATTCCAAAAATCTACTACTATAGAACTGAAGAGTATTTTTGTAGATCCAATCTACAAGTCTGTTTTCAATGGTCTCTGGATTGTTTCCTTCTCGCCTTTTTCATTCATTTTTCAGTTCATAAGTTCTGTATAATAAACAACAATGTAATAACCAATGTAATAATAAATTTATAATTTCTGTAATAAATAATAATGCAATATTAAATGTCATAAATTTAATAATAAATGTAATAATAAATGTAATAATTGTGTAAAAAAATAATAGAATCTGTATGTTTAGAACAGGAAGATAGTTTTAAATTTGTGCGAATGTACTTATAAGCGGGTCCCTTTAATGAAAATGTCCTTCCGGTGTCGGGAGAATGGGATCTAACCTAGGTGCAAATTTCTTAATGGTTGGTCCCTGGACTGTTTTTCCCTCTTGTTTTGGTTCATTTGTTTTGCTGTATCCACCTGAGGAGGATGCCAGTGGGCATTGAAACTGTTGTGGAAATAAACTGTCTATTAGAGTGGGTTTTTATTTTCATATTCAGAGTCGTAGACTTTATCTACAAAAGAACTTTTCTGGTCAGAGTACAGTAGTAGATTTTTGGAATGACTTGCCATATGTGGTAAACAGTAGCTTGTTAGTTAATTTAAAAAAAAATTTAGACACTTTCCTAAGTAAGAGATAGTTCGTAGAATCTAAATATTGTATATTCTTAGCTTAAGTTATGTATGCTACTTTGGTTGTAGTAAATAGTTGTACAGTAGACCCTCACATTAATGTACACTTTGGGGGGAGCATTTGGTCACTAAAATGAAATTTCCACTAAAGTGAAGTATGGAAAACCCCCACTTTAACGTACTGGGGAACACTAAAGTGAAGTATGGACAACCCACACTTTACCGGACTATGGGACGTTAAAGTGGGGTTTTCCATAACCAAATACTTCAGTACATTTACACATGTATGTATAGCCCTTGAATCTCCACATTTAACACATGAAAATGCATGAAAATACAACAGGAAACAACTGACTGCAACCTCATCCAAGGGCTGGTTCCAATAATATTCCAGTGAAGTTCAGTGATGCTAATAGACTTTTTTAGCGGAAATCTTCACTTTAACGACCTGTATTACGTTAAAGTGAATGTTAATGACCAGACAGCAATTTAGTCCATCCAAGTGAAGTTTCCACTAATGTGAAGGTCATTAATGCAGGGGATTTCTCTATGTTAATTAGCTGACTTGAGATTGACATTTTGCAGGATTTTATTAAATAGCTCATGACTTAGAAAACCTGAATAGGCCCCAGTGGCTTCATAGTTTCCATATGAAATGTAATGTAAAAGAGCTATTGAGAAAGGAGTCTTACTTATGATCTAGACCTAAGTTAACTAGGCTACGCTTGTAACAGCCTGGAAAACTTATCTATCGAGACCAGCCCAAAGTTGTGAAAAACAGTTTTTCTAAACAATGTAGTCACATATTAACTACCACAATATTAACTACCACAATATTAACTACCACAATATTAACTACCACAATATTAACTAGACCTATAGAAAATATAAAAATTAAATTATAAAATATAACTTGGAACCTGTTAATTCAACACATTTGAGGCACTACTCTTATTGAAATATCTGAAAGGTCTGAATTATGGTGAAGCTGCAAAATTTGTTGGATATTGTGACATTTTATCAAAATATAGGAGTTTTTGCAGCAACTTCACTAGGTAATTCTACTATGATAGATGAAAATGCAAATAAATTTTTGAAGCTTGGTGAAATAATGGAGATATTTTGTCAAGTAAGGAGTTCACAACTTGCCTTATGGAAGCTCACTTGCATTTCTAAACTAGATGTTTGAAGATAATTTTTAGTAAATAAATACTCACATATGAATGCATTACGTATGCTAAAAAATAGCTAGATAAACAGGAAATTAATTTGGTACCTTCCCATTAACCCAGACCCCAAACTTTTTTTAACACTTGCCAATTTGAAAACTGGTTAGGTTTAGTCATGATATTTTTGTTAAAACTAACGAAAATATTACAACTTCACCTAACTAATCATCAATATATACCGTATATATAAAATTTGATTCTACATAATTTAGGACTGTCACATTATGAGTTATAAAAGCGAGGATATCCTGGGGTCCAGGATAACAGGAAAGTACCATTAATTTTTTTAGCAATAAATATATACGGTAGTATTTGTTCAGTTAATCCACAAATAATTATATTACAATACTAGATAAAAATTATCATGACCTATTTGTTGCCATGCATATTGTCACTCTTCTACCAATAATGTACAAAGCATAACCATAAGCTTAAATTTCCATAAATCTTGGGAAAATTATGTTTTTCAGCACAGTACAGGTACTGGGGTGCAGTTCAGATGTACCACATGGTCATTGCGGTGTAATTTGACTAAATCTTCCAAAATTTACCTGATATTTCAACAGAAAAATAGCCAAATTATCATGAGCCAAAATACCAAGTGTCAATTTAGCACAGTCCGAGTGTATTTAGAGTTTAGACTAATCAAAAGTAGGCCTAATACTAGTGATGGGACGATTAATCGGAATAGGAATCGAGAATCGGAAGAATCGAGCATTTTTCAGGAATCGGAATCGAGAGAATTGTACCATGATTTCCAATTCTTAAAACGATTCTTTAACTTTTAATTGAACCAATTTTGCAATGTAAACTTTAAATGAAAGGATAACAAATTTTATTTTTATTGTATTGTAGCTATACATTAAAACATGTATATCCATGATGTGTAATCAAGAAGATTAAAATGAATTGTTACAACTTACAGTTGATTTTTATTTTTAAACCAATCTATTATAATTTATATTACCATACTCAATGTAAATAGTTAATCTTACCAGAGTAAAATATGACAATTTCCAGAAAAACAAGTATAGAATTATATTTAAAAATATTGAGAATCGGAATCGAGAATCGTATCGGAATCGAGACTTTTTAGTGGTATCGGAATCGGAATCATTAAAAATTTTGGTATCGTCCCATCACTACCTAATACCCTTCCAAAAGGCAAGGTTTTCATACTATGCTTAGTTTCTGTACCTAGCCTAGGTATAAGTTACATTTTTAGAATAAAAATAACTTCATTTAAACCTAACTTCCTGGTTAAATTTGTATACCTCAGCCATTACAAATACTATAAGTTTAATTTTATTTGATATACATATACTTTAGTAGTGGAAATTATTTATACATTTTAGTGTTAGAAATTATAACTATCATTATTATTAAAAGTATTAAAACTATATTAGAACTAATTATAACTATTATTATTAAAAGTATTAAAACTATATTAGAACTAATAAATGTCATTAATGGATATAATCAAATGCACAAATTAGTTAGTTTTATATTTATTTCTTCATAGAATTCATGAATATAGCTAGTAAAATAAGGCATGTGTTGTACCATGTTGATGACAGCTTCTTTGCTCAGTTAGGTCAACTGTATGCCCCTGATGAGTGGTTAGGTTAAGTCATGATATTTTTGTTTAAACTAACAAAAATATCACAACTTAACCTAACCAATCATCAAGGGTGTACAGTTGACCTAACCAGGGAAAGAAGCTACATTGTCAACATGGCACATTTATCAGTTGTAATATTATTTTAATACTTTTAATAAAATTATATTCAGGCTTACATATTTTTTGTTGATATTAAACATATGCATATACTTTAGCATTGGAAATTATTTATACCTTTTATTTTTAATTAAGAATTATTTAGTTTAAAAATCAAGTTGGAGCTCTTAAATTCTCTCTATTTTTTTAAATATATATTTAAAATTAGCAATAATAATTAGGGATGTACCAATATATCAGTATTGGTGATATCAGTAGATTTTTATCGATATCAGTATCAGCCAATATTTCAAAAGTAAGATTTTTCCAAAATTATGAATAAAAGACTATTTAGAGGATGAAATTTCCAATATTTTATTGGAATTGTATTGTTCACAGACAAATCAAGATTTAATCTTCGAACATCCAATGGATGGGAAAGAGTGTGAAGAAGAACAGGAGAAAGTCTGAACAATACTCATCCCCATTGGACCATAGTAATAGTTCAATTGACATGCTCATAAGTGAAAGCAAGATGAGTATTGCAGTGGTGTAGGAGCAATTCCTCACCCATTGCTGGACCTCTAAAATGTAAGCTACTTTCCATAACTCTCCTTCTAACAGTTCGCTCTGATATACTAATGTCTCAAGTGGGGATGCAGAGGCGTACCAATACTTTTTGCCACTCAGGGCGAAAATGCCAATGCCGCCACCCCACAGCAACAATTTTCAATTTTAAAAAAAAATTCCTTTACAAAAACACACTTCTAAACAAAACTTTTATTGGAAGAAAAATTTAAATAAAGCAACTTCAATTTTAACAATACTACATAATGTACCGTACATAATACACTACATAATTTTAACAATAACTATATAATGTATAATGCCTAGTTAAATTTTTGGACTTTCATAACAGAAAATTCATGAATGATTTTTTCTATGTCTATTGTCTCTGCAACTTCGCGTTCAATTGAAATAATCGCCAAATTGCTCAGTCTAGATTGACTTATAGTTGACCTGAGGTAAGTTTTTATAAGTTTCAGTTTCGAGAAACTTCATTCGCAACTTGCCATGGACATGCATGTAGTTAGACAGATCCGGAGGGCAATTGTTACATGAGGCAAAGATTCCACTAGATCCCATTTAACGATCCACTGTAGTAGTTTTAACATATCCCAGTTTTTTGGATCATCGTCCGACGCTTATGCTTTCGAAACTGAGCAAATGTCTGGGCAAACGCTTTATTTCTTCCAGTAGACTTCCTGGATTAATGTCATTGTAATGGAAGAAAAATTATTGACCTTGGTATTAATTTCTTCATCTTTGGACGGATTCAAAAGGTACGAAGGAGACAGAAATTCAAAGCGATCATTCATGTTTTTAAGACAAACTGTGCATTTTTCAATTTCTGCTAATAAATGATCCATGATTTCAAAAAATTCTCTGTGTACATCCTCTTGCACGGTCAATCCAGCATCACGAGCTTGCTCTCCAGGCATTCTTCTCCGTCTCCTGACTCTGCAGTCTATACTGATATCCATTTCATTACAGAACTCTTCGGCAGTATCTGCAGCGTTTGATACTACTGCCTCTCATTCATTAGTTAAAAACACGGATAAAGAGTTCATTTTTAATGCACACTGGTCCAAAGCAAGTCCCTTTCTTTGAAAATATAGCTGAGCATCATTGGTTTCTTTCAGCATTGGATCCCAGAAAAATAAGTACACAATGAATATGTATGACATGATTAGTGATGTGAGTCGTTTTTTATTGTGTCGTTTTTTTTGTTTTTTTTGTCATTTTTTTGTTTAAAACGAAGATAGTCTGTTTTTTTTGTTTTTTATTGTTTTAAACTTATTCCATATTTTTCTTCCTTTAATCTAATAAGTATATTAGTATTAGCTATAATTTACTATACTACCATGCTTATACGGTTATACCTAGTATATATAGTCATCTTTTAGAAAAACTGAATCACGCAAAAAGTATATAATAGAAAGGAAAAACAAACCCTCATTTTTTATATGTATATGTTGGGGTAAATGTGATAAATTGGTAATTATGCATAATTACCGGTAAATATGCATAATTGAAAATATGACTTAACCTAACCAATTGTCAAGGGTGTACAGTTGACCTAACCGGCATTCAATTGACCTAACCTGGCATTCAATTCAATTGACCTAACAGGGCATTCAAGGTTAGGTCAATTGAATGCCCGGTTAGGTCAACTGTACGCCCTTGACAATTGGTTAGGTTAAGTCATGATATTTTCAATTATGCATATTTACCGGTAATTATGCATAATTACCAATTTATCACATTTACCCCAACATATATATATTTTTTAACTAGAACATAAAACATTCTTCCTCGTTTCAAACAATATACATAATTGTGATTGGCAAGAGTACCAGTATATATATTTCAGATAGAAAAAAAAATATTCACCTTTTTTTGAACCTTTTGTTAACCTAATGTTGTTTAACCTTCATTTCCATGGAAGAATCATCACTAGATTGGGTAGAGCATATATGCTAGTTTCAATATCACAGGTACTGGTATAATATACATAATAAAAAATACATAATACTGGTATAAAACAATATATATAATTGTGATTGGCAAGAATACCAGTGTGTGTGTATATATATATATATATTCCAAATAGAAAAATAAAAAAAATAAAAATATTCATCTCTTTCTTTAACCTTTGTGTTAACCTAATGCTGTTTAACTTTCATTATCTGATTCTATTTCCATTGAAGAATCATTATCACTAGATTGATTAGAGCATATAGTTTCAATATCACAGGTACTGGTACTTATTGCAGATTTGGATGTTGACGAAGCCAATGTAGCACCATGTTTTACTTCACTTTCTTGGAATTTTGCACTTTGGGATATAAATACTAGCTTTGCTGCTCTGTCTGTGCTTAATCAGTTTCTTTTGGCTGTATGGATATTACTGTATGTGCTAAATGATCTTGGAGGTAATGAAAGGGCGAAATAGAGGTGTATGAGTTTGTATAGGTATATATGTGAGTATGCATGCGTATGTATCTGGAATTCTGGATGTATGCATGTGTATGGGGTATATAATAGATATAAATATGTGTATATAAGTATTTATGTATATATTGGTATATATGTATATGGGTGTATGTGTATGTATATATATGGATGGTCTCGGGGTTAAAATATGTCATCGCGGGTCTAAAGGATAGTTAAGTGGGAGATTCAAAATCCGAGGCATGGATGGGAGAGTCCTGGAAAGGTTGGATAATGGGCAGTCAGCTCCCAGCCAGTGTTCTCGCAAGTTTAACGGATCTCAAGATACAAGACTTTCAGTGCAAGAAAGAGGCCAGTTTTTTCTGTAAATAGGCTGAAAAGGACATTCTATACTGGTACCATATGGCCTATTTTATTATTTATGTATTTATTTTTATAATATATATCATTGCAAAAGTATACCTTATAATTAAATTGGCAATATCTATATTAATTATTAAAAAAAACAAAAAAAACAATAAAAACAATAAAAAACAAAAAAAACGACAAAAAAAACAAAAAAAACAACATGGACATAAAAAAAACCGTTTTTTAACATCACTAGACATGATAGAGGTCAACAGAGCTTCAGCATCACCCTTTGTATCCAGATTTTCAGAGACCCCTTCACTCAGTTCTTCCAAGGCACTAACAACGTGAATCAAGTTCTTCTTAAGACTAGAAACAGCATCATACTTAGCACTCCACCGCGTATCAGAGCCTCGCTTGACAGTGATTTTGGAATGTTTTGTTAAGACATCCCAATGATGAGTAGAGGAAGAAAAGTAGACAAAAATTTGTTCAATTGTTCCAAAGAAAGTTACAGCATTAGGACTCAGTCCCGCGGCATGAACTCCAGCCAAGTTCAGCGAGTGGTTATTGCAAGGAATGAAAACAGCGTGTTTGCTAACATCAAGAATTCTGCATTTTAAAACATAAAAACCCAAAATTTTGCATACTGTGCCCACCTGACAGTAATTTGCTTTATACCTTTTTATTTTAAAATTTTGCAGAAAACATCCATTATGAAGCGAAATTGACCCAGTAGATTCCAACAAAGAAAATGAAGAAGGCAAGAGAAGAGGTGGCTCAGGCAATGTCTGGATCAATTTTGAAATATGTGACGCCTTCAACATCAAGTGCAATAGGAGAAAGTCCTGAAGATATAGAACCTGGTGACTCTGAAGAGCAAATACAAGAAGCATCTTCACAAGAGGATTCAAATGAGAGAGAGCAAGGATTGGAGGATGGCAATTCATCTTCTAAAAGCAGTGAAACTCATGAAGAGGAAGGAGATGCCAGCAGAAGTCCACACCAACAGGAGGAAGAGACTGATGAAGAAGAGGAGACAGATAGATTTTCAATTTATTCTGATGTCGCTGCTTGGCCAGTCCCGGTTCCAAATGACTTGAGAGTTGATCTTATTGAATGTGACAAAGTTGAAGTAAAGGAATCATTCTTGGACTTCTTCCCTATTGCCGGAAAGACTGCTGCTGAGCTCACAGGGGATATCCTGAGACATCTGGGAGAGATGGACTGGACATAAACTTGTGCCGTGGTCAAGGATGTGACAACGCTGCAACTATGGCTGGGATTCACAGTGGTGTTCAGTCAAAGATCAGAGATATTAATCCCAAGGCTTTGTTTGTGCCTTGTGCAAATCATTCTCTGAACCTTTGCGGAGTGCACTCATTTGGAAGCGTTTCTTCATGTGTAGGCTAACTTTTTTGCAACCTTGGAGAGAGTCTATTCCTTCTTTTCAGTCTCAACTCATCGATGGGAAGTGCTGATGAAGAATGTAGGCATGACAGTCAAAAGACTTTCCAAGACAAGATGGAGTGCTCATTATGACGCTGTGAAACCAGTGAAGGCAAATTTTGAAAAGCTAACCTCAACCCTTGAAGTACTGTGCGACCCAAAGAAAATGTAACTTTTTTGAGTTACCTTTCTTTCTGGTGTGAAGTCCTGGAAGAAATTAATCCCATGCAAAAGTATTTGCAAACAGTTGGAATCAGGCTTGAAAAGTGCAATGTGAAGCTCCAAGCTCTAAAACTGTTTCTTGAAGATTAGCGCAATGAAATTGTGGAGGGGGCCATTCATTATGCAACTACAGTGTAAGGAAATGGACATTTCTATGGAGAGAAGAGGGAGAGTAAAGCTCCGGAAAAGGATGCCAGGAGAGATGGCAAAGGATGCTGGTCTCACATTGCCAGAGGAAGTAAAAAGGGCTATGTTTGAATGTCTTGATCGCTTTCATCAAGAATTGGAGATTCATTCTAAGGCAATGGATCAAATTCTGTCAATGTTCGCTGTTATTCAGCCAAACACTTTGGTTGTTGCAACAGAAGAAGAACTTTGGAAGTATATTCCAAATTTGACTTAGATTTTCGATGAATTCTCTGATGAAGATATCAGTGTGGAAATTGGACAACTTCAGAGGCATTTGGAAGCTGCCAAATCAGCGTTGAAGAGGCAAAGAAATGGACAACAATGCAGTTTCTGGAGTTTATTGTGAAATGGGATTTTTGTGAATCTTTGCCGAACTTGTCACTGTGTTTGAGATTCTTTTTGACTGTCTGTGTGTCTATTGCTTCATGTGAAAGAAGTTTTTCCAAATTGAAATTGATGATAAATTTCTTTCGCTCGACCATGAGTCAGACAAGATTGACAAATCTGGCTTTACTTTCAATTGAACATGAATATGCAAAGAAAGAAGGTGAATTTTGATGAGGTCATTGATCAATTTGCAGAAATTAAGGCTCAAAAGCAGAGACTGTGAATCCTCTCTATTTACCTTTGAAGAATAGGCTGAGCGTTGAGACTAGATTTCCTATGTTTTTTATATAAAATGCAGTATTACCTGTTCACTGAATTTTTAATGTCCTGCATTTTTTTTATTTCCAATTTGCTTATGACAATATTTTACTATTTAAAAATCTACTTGCAAACATATATTTTTCTGTATATTTAAATTTTAAAATTATTTATGGGGGGTGCCAAAGGAAGGATCCGCCCCGGGTGCCAAATACTTTAGGTACACCCCTGAGTGGAGCACCTATTTTATGAGCAGCAAAGTGGTCCATATATTGTAGAGGTAGGCCTAAATAGAATTACAGTTCCCCTAGAACTAGACACAGGTGCTGCCAGAACTGTCATGTCCAAAACAGTTTTTAACAAAACTTTCAAATATGCACCTAAACTACATGCATCTGAAACAATACTAAAAAAATATGGGGACATACAAATACCTATTTGTGGAGAAGCATCCATCACAGTTACACTCAACAAGAAAACTTTGTCTCATCCCTTAACTCTTTTAGTGGTGGATGAGGAAGGGCCTATTATATTAAGTCATGATTGGATTGATGCTTTGAAAATGCCTATTGACAAAATTTTGCCAAAGGGTCAGGCAGATGTGCATACACTCTCATATCCATCTGACATAGACTCATTGTTAAGGGAGTTTTCTTCTGTTTTGGGGCCTAAAGTAGGCAACCTAAAAGGCCATCAGGTCTGTATAGAAGTAAACCCTAATGTAGCTCCAAAATTTTGTAAGATTCGTTCAATTGCACATGCATTGCAGGAGAAGGTAGATTTAGAAACTGACAGGCTGCTCAAAGATAAAATTATCGAACCAGTCACACACGCTAAGTGGGCTGAGCCAGTAGTTCCTATACTAAAACCTGACAAGTCCGTGCGGTTATATGGGGATTACCGTTTAACAGCAAACAGAGCAGTCCTTCTAGATTGGTACCCTATACCCAAGCCTGATAAATTATTTAGCTCTCTTGCTGGGGGGTAAATATTTCACAAAACTAGATATGTCTCAAGCCTATGCTCAACTAAGTTTAGATGAAAATTCTAAAGAACTAACTATCATAAATACGCACCGAGGCCTATATAAGAAGCCTATGCTCAACTAAGTTTAGATGAAAATTCTAAAGAACTAACTATCATAAATACGCACAGAGGCCTATATAAGTACAATAGGCTATGCTATGGAATAGCATCAGCTCCAGATATTTTTCAGAGGACAATGGACCAAGTTGTTCTTGGTCACATTCCGGGGGTACTTTGTTTTCTAGATGATATCCTCATTTCAGGTTTATCTAAAAAAGAACACCTAACTAGATTAACCACAGTTCTTATTATATTTTATTTTATTTGGTTCAGAATCCCAGATGAGCCCTGAATGGCCAAGCTCTGAAGGGCCAGTTTAACCTACAGCCCAAGTTAAGTTAGACTAAAACTTACAGACTTGGAAGTCCTATTAGGTTCTACCTCAGGGTTGCCGACTCGATATAGGCCTACCTTAGGCCTCAGTTGCATAAAATTAAGATAAAAAACAAAAGGAGCACTATTTATGGTCGTCTTTCTAAACCTTGCAACAAAAATGCAACCTGCACCATTGCACGATGTAACAATCTTGTATCAAAACAACCAAACTGATTTGCAAGAGAGCTCTCTATAAGACCACACCCTGTAAGTGCTGCATTCAACAAACTAGTAGGAAGGACGCGCAGTACCCCCAAAAAAATGATGCCACAAGTACCCAAACAATGATGCCACAAGAGCCCAAAAATGCTAGCTCTAAATTAAGTGAATTTTTCACTAACCTTACAATTATGAAATGGATATATATACACTAGGGTGGTCCAAATCCATAGGGGGAAATTTCAAAATTGTCTTAGATAGCCTCCACAAGTGTGGTTTTTGTCCATTTAGTGTCCACATGGTCTGTGCAAAATTGCAGCGTGATTGGTGAATATTTAGAGGTCGCCCCACTCTGAATATATATATTATATAATGTACTTTTTCTTCCGTAGGTCCGATGGCTCAAACTCGATCAATTCCAAAAGTTTGGCTTCTAGGGATGGCAACTGGAACTTTATCCACGTCAAGGCTCCCTACATGCCTTGACGCCCTCCTCTTGGGGCAATACCACCACATCAATCAAAAGCAAACCACCTCCGACAGTCTGAACCAGGCATGCCAGAGGGTGATTGAAGTCTGGACCCGAGCGCGGATCCCAACTCAACGGATCGACTCCTGTGTCCGTAAGCTTTCAAAGCTTTTAGACCGCTACAAAACACTCAAGAAGCACAGGACCAGGCAACGTGCCAGCGATAGAATGAATGAAGACATCTTCAAAGCGGACATCCAGGAACTGTTTGACATCGCAACCAGTGATGCCATGAGCACAATCGTTCGTCAACGTTGAGGACCGAAATTTCCTGTCCATGCAGCGCAAGGACGTCAATTCTTGCAGCATGGCTGGCATTGATAAGGAAACGACTACACAAGAGGACAGAAAGCGATCCAGAATGGAGAAGGAAGCCAAGAGGAAGGCAAGGCATGAAGCAACACAGAAAGATTTGGAAGAAGCAGGAGTGTCATCAATTGATCTTTCCTCTTCTTCTTCCCTTTTTTCGCAAGACGACGACGACTATAGACCATCGGTTCCGATTCCTTCTTCGTCTGAAGCTCCGGCACCAAAGCGTCCCAAGAACAAGGTTACGAACATTTTCCAATCTCCAGAAGTCATTGGAGCAATGGATCGCACCAATCTTTCTGACCGGAATGCTGTTTTCGTAACTGGAGCTGTATTACAGGCCGCGGGGCATGATCTGTCTGGGATGACGTGCTCTCGGAGCTCTATTCATCGCTACAGAGAAAGTGGGCGAGAACAGGCAGCTCGAGAAGACCTAGAATCATTCTCTCTAGAAGACCTTGTCCTTCTCCATTGGGACGGAAAGCTTCTCCCGGCATTGAAGGGAAGAAGACGAATGTGCATCGGATAGCAATCCTTATAACATTCAATGGACAGGAGAAGCTGCTTGGTGTCCCAAAGATGAAACAAGGAACTGGAGAAGCACAGGCCCAGGCATGCCTTCAAACTATGAAATTATGCAACGTGGAACAGCATGTGAGAGGTCTCGTCTTCGATACCACTGCGTCAAACACGGGTTTACATCGCGGAGCCTGTGTCAGGATTGAAGAAGCATTGGGTCACGAGCTAGTTTGGATCGGTTGTCGACATCATATACTTGAAGTCGTACTTGCTGATGTCTTTGCCTCAATATTTGGCTCAACAGGAAGTCCTGAAACAGGCCTTTTAAGCGATTTCAAAAGGAATGGCCATCTCTCTCCCACGAAGCATTTGTCTCAGCATCGGACAGCTTGTTCGAGAACCCTCAACTCCAAAAGATGAGAAAAGAGATGCTCACTTACTTACCTAACGCTCTTCAGGCAAGCCAACCTCGTGACGACTACAAGGAGTTCCTTGAACTATCTTTGCTCTTCCTGGGGGGAAAGACTGGTGGTCAACTCTTTATCCGAGCTCCGGGTCCCATGCACCACGCGAGATGGATGGCGAAGGCGATTTATGCGCTCAAAATCTACCTCTTTCACTATCAATTCAAGCTCACAGCACGCGAAGAACGAAACGTGACTCAGCTGGCTTTATTTGTCAGTCTGATTTACGTCAAGTACTGGCATGAAGCGCCAATGGGGACACAAGCTCCTCTCAATGATCTCAAAATGCTGCATCTTCTGGAAAAATATCCACACGGAGGAGCTGCACAAGCGGCGAAGACAGCTCTAAGACGCCACCTGTGGTACTTGTCGGAGCATCTGATTGGATTGGCCTTCTTCGATAATAGGATCGATCCTGATACCAAAAGGAGAATGGTTCAACACCTCCAACATCCCAAAAGAATGGCTGCCCCCGACGAATCGACATGGCGGAAGCTGGTGTTGAAAATGATGTGGCATCCTTCGTCACGAAAAGGACATTGACCCTCTTTGATGCCTTGAAAGTTGGAGGTAAGGAGGAAGCGCGCCAGTTACTTCAAAAAGATCCACGGGAATGGCCAAATGACAAGAACTACAGGGAACTTAGAGATCGCGCCTTAAAGATGAAAGTCGTCAATGATGCTGCCCAGCGAGGTATTGCTCTCGCACAACGCTACAATGACACTTTGACACGAAACGAGGACCAGAAGCAGTACCTCCTACAACTCGTAGCCGCCCAACGAAAACAGATACCAATACCATCCAAGGCGACTCTGATGCAGAAGAAATAATGAAGATACACCCATTATCATGTCCTATTGTCTTACTGTTTTCTTTCATATTCTTTGAGAACCAATAAAAAATTTAGTTATTCAGTTGTCTATATATTTTCCCAAATTTTCAAAAAGGGGGCAAGTGGGGCGACCTCTAAATATTAACCGAATAACGTGAAACTTTGCACAAATACTGTCCACACCAAGAGGCATAAAACCAACCTTGTGGAGAGAACATAGTCAATGCTTTAACTTTTTGGACCACCCTAATATACACCTTAACTTAATATATACAAGCAATGCTGCATCAATCAGCTTAGTCATCATATCGCCTTAGGACATCAATAGCTCCTCCTCTTCTAGATTTTCTAACAGTTCTAAAAAGACTCCGGGATACCAGACTTAAGCTAAAGAAAGAAAAGTGTTCGTGGGTCACTAATGAGGTTTCATATTTAGGGTTCTGCATAGAGGCCTCAGGCATTCATCCAATGGTGGATAAACTAGAAGCAATAAAAAATGTACCACCTCCACAAAACATCCACAGTTACAAGCTTATTTAGGTCTCCTAAGCTTTTATAAGAAATTGTTGCCTAATGCATCGACTTTCTTTGAACCCCTAAATAAGTTATTACGATCTGGGGAACAGTGGAGATGGGAGAAAACCCAAAAGGAAGCATTTGAGGCTTCCAAGGACGTACTACTAAAGTCCACTCTCCTAGTACATTATGATCCTAAACTTCCTCTCATAGTTTCAGCAGATAGCAGTTCTTATGGAATTAGGGCACTGTTATCTCACCACATTGATGACGTAGATAGGCCTATCTGTTTTGCTTCTAGAACACTAACAGACAAAGACGATATGCACAACTTGAACATGAAGCCTTAGCCTTAGTATTTGCAGTAAAAAAATTTCATTTCTATCTATGGGGTCATGAATTCAAACTAATTACTGACCATAAGCCTCTCTTAGGTTTATTTTCACCTAATAAAAATATTCCAGTTATGACCTCAGGTAGGATTCAACGATGGGCACTGATTCTACAAGCCTATAAAGTTGACTTAGTACATCGGTCAGGCAAACTTCTAGGTACGGCTGATGCTCTAAGTAGGTTGCCTTTAAAAAATCCAAATGAATACGTACCTATACCTACAGAATGGGTTCACTTGGTGGAGTTTTTGGAATCCACTCCAGTATCTGCAGTACAAATAGAGCAGTGGACAAAATCAGACCCTATTCTGTTGTTGTTTGTTTTGTTTGTTTGAAGTTTAAATGGAGAAGCTCAGCCAATAAGGCTATTTACATCCTCCAATCTAAGGTTAATGCGATTCTTATTCCTAAGATCAGGATCGTCACTAGAGTCGAAAGTAAGATACTTAAATTAAAGTTTCGTTACAAATCAAAAGTTCTTGAACAATCCCCACCCTATTCTGTCTAGGGTCATCCATTACTGCTCAGTTGGTTGGCCTACTAAGGTTGAGAGTGAATTACAGCCTTTTTATCAACGTCAGTTGTCAATGTCTCTTATGGGGCCACAGAGTGATAATTTCGAATGAAGGCAGGTCGAATTTAGTGAAGGAACTTCATGCTGAACACATGGGTGCAACAAAAATGAAAGAGCTGGCAAGAGCTTATTTCTGGCGGCCCGGTTTGGATGGAGGACTCGAATCATTGGTTCGTTCCTGTCAAAGCTGCCTAGAGAACAGAGATCTCCCAAGGAAAAGTCCACTTCATCCTTGGGAATGGCTTACTATACCTTGGCATAGGATCCATGTTGACTATACAGGTCCTATAAATAATACCTATTTCCTAGTCATTGTGGACGCCTACTCTAAGTGAGTGGAAATTTTCCCAACCACTTCCACGACTTCGGGTGTTACTATTCGCTTACTCTGTTCGTGTTTCGCTCGATGGGGTTTACCCGTAGTCCTGGTTTCTGACAATGGTACTTGTTTTACCAGTGAGGAATTTCGCTCTTTTGTCCACCTAAATGGCATTAGACATGTCCGGTCTAGTGTTTTTCACTCGTCTACTAATGGCCTCGCGGAAAACATGGTCTGTACTTTCAAGTCGGCCTTGCGTCATTCTCGTGGGGAGGAAATGCAAGTGGTGTCGGATAAATTTTTGTTTAAATATCGACTAACACCTCATATAACGACGGGGGTGTCTCCTTCGAAACTTAGGATTGGCTGGGGAATTCGTTCAGTTTTCGATCTGTTACGTCCAAACGAAACGTTACAACAACGAGTTTTACGCCATCAGAAAAACAGAAGTTGTACCATGACACTAAAAAAGGGAGAGTTAGAGAAGCGCAACCTGATGATCCAGTTATGATTCGCAACTATGGGGCTGGACCAAAATGGGTTCCTGCAACTGTGCAGGAGAGAACGGGCCCTGTTTCCTTCAAGTGCCAACTAGAAGATGGTCGTTCTATTAAACGCCATCAGGACCAGATACGGGAACGTGAATTGCAGGATGACCGGAGTCTTCCGGAAGAGAGAACCGATCCTCTGGAAAATGGTTCAATTCGCCCGCCTATGCATGTTCCACCTATTCCTACTACATCAACCCCGCTCCGCAGGTCGTCTAGGGGCTCTCACCCCCTGACAGACTAAACTTGTAGGGGAGGAGTGAAGTGACGTGTGTGTAGATATACAGGGTGATTCAGCAAAGAGTACATTAAATTGGAGGATGGAATCCTTGGATAATTCCAAACCACAATGTCTCTATGGTAAAATGTCAGATTCTGCATAGTTTCCATGTTACAATACATTTAAGATATTGTATTAATGAGAGTGACTATGAAGTGAAACCCCCGTAGGTTTTTGTAATCATTTATTCACAGATCTCTAAAGTGTGACCCCCTCTTTGTTACAACCTAAAGGAAATGTTCAAAGTTGCCCCCTTCTGCCTCAATGCAGGCCTGTACACGTTGTACCATTGAATGTCTGACGCGTTCCAGAATGCCTGGACTATGTTTAATTTGCTCGCACCTGTCACGAACGCGTGGCCATAATTCCTCTCTTGTTTGAACCTCTGTATCATACACCAACGTCTTTAAATGGCCCCACAGGTAGAAGTCCAAAGGGTTAAGATCTGGGGAGCGGGGTGGCCAGGGAACGGGGCCACCACGCCCTATCCACCTGTTGGGATAAACAGTATCCAGATATTCCCTTGATGCTCGGGCAAAATGTTCTCTTCTGGAACGCGTCAGACATTCAATGGTATGACGTGTACAGGCCTGCATTGAGGCAGAAGGGGGCAACTTTGAACATTTCCTTTAGGTTGTAATAAAGAGGGATCACACTGTAGAGATCTGTGAATAATGATTACAAAAACTTACGGGTTTTCACTTCATATTCACTCTCATTAATACAACATCTTAATGTATTGTAACATGGAAACTATGCAGAATCTGACATTTTACCATAGAGACATTGTGGTTTAGAATTATCCAAGGATTTCATCCTCCAATTTAATGTACTCTTTGCTGAATCACCCTGTATATATGTATATAGTCTAAAGTCACTAAAGGAAAAAATCACTAAAAGAAAGCTGAATGGCAACACAAAGGGGTAAACGGAGCAATGCGGGCTGTTCGTTTGTTTTGGCTGGACTAGAACATGGTTATTCATATCTGACTAAATCGTTGGTGCTAAGTTTAATTTGGTGATGTTTCTAAGGTGACAGATGGGGTAGGAAGTTGTCAATAAATAATAATAGTTAGGGGTAATGTCTATAACTTCTAAATTAGTAAAGTTAGAGAGTTTAGATAGACTACTTTGTGGGACGCAGGAAATCTATGGTAGGCCCGAAAGAATATCTAATTCAACGCACCGGTAAGTGCCTTTGTTGTTGTTTAGAAACCTAGTAACTTAGCGGGGTGTCACTAACCCCAAGTTATTACAGCGATCATAGAATCCACCCCGAAATGGAAACATTTCCTAACTCGCCATTTCATTTTGATGACCGACCAGTGCAGCGTCTCCTTCATGTTGAACAACAGGTCCGCCAACCGAATCAAAAACGACAAAATCCTTCGCTGGAAGATGAAACTTTCCCCGCTTTCATATACTATCAAATTCAGACCGGGACGAGAAGACCTACCAGCCGACGCTCTTTGAGAGCCCATTGCGCAGCTACATTCCACCAGTCCATGGAGCATCTACACAATTCTCCCATCCACCCGGGTGTCAGCATAATGCTCTATTTTATCCGCTCCAAGAATTTACCGTATTCTGTAGATGAGATTTGTCACGTCACTGCGAATTGCTCGACTTGCCTGAAATGCAAACTTCAATTTTACAAGCCGCCTAAGTCAAAACTAATAAAAGCGACATCTCCATTTGAAAGGATTAACATCGACTTCAAAGGCCCTCTACCGACAAGCTCTGGATCTAACTCATATGTTTTAACAATAATCGACGAATACTCTCGCTTCCCATTCGCATATCCCTGCCGCAATGCGAGTGCTGCCACCATGATCAAATGTCTCACGAATCTATTCTCTATCTTCGGAATGCCAGCGTATGTGCACTCGAACCGCGGAACATGTTTTATGTCAGCTGAAGTTAAAGCATTCCTGACTAATTTCGGAATACTAACAAGCCGCACTACACCGTACCACCCCGAAGAGAACGCCCAATGCGAACGATATAACGGGATCATGTGGAACACCATCGTTATTCTCTGGAAAGAAAGGGGCTGGGAAAGGCACACTGGGAGTCCGTATTACCGGAAGCATTACACGCCATCAGATCCCTACTCTGCACCTCAACGGATAAAACTCTACACGAAAGGCTGTTCTCATACTCGAGAAGAACATCAACTGGACCTTCCCTTCTATCCTGGCTCTCGACTCCAGGAGTGGTACTAATCAAACGCCACGTCCGTAATTCAAAATTCGACCCTCTCGTTGAGCAAGTTGAGTTGATTGAGGCAAATCGTCATTACGCATATATACGTTACCCAAAACGGGAGAACTGATACGGTATCTACTAAAGATCTCGCCCCTCGTGGAAACTCCGAACGAATCATTCTGCAGGAACCCACGAATATCACTCACAAGGATGACGACGCTCAAGCAGGGACTCCGCCTACACACTCCGCCGAGAAAATTCCAGGATCGTCGGGAGAAACGGAATGAACTGAAACACTCCAGAATGAACATTCGGTACCTGAGACCAGTTATCAAAACTCACCTAGAAGATCCTCCAGAATTCGAAAACCAGTCTCCCGTCTTAACCTATAACACTCTCTTCCTCTGTTGCGTCAGAATGTATTACACTGCGACTCACGGAATCATGTCCTGTATCATGCAGGGGTGTGCTGCCAATTTCTTAACAACCGGCTCTGACACAGATAGGGGTGTAAATTGGCGAGCGACAATGGCGCAAGTCATAAAGGTAGGGGGTCTGGGTGAGCGGTAGCTCCCCCAGCGGGTTCCAGGGCGGATCCCCGGAAGCTAACGCATTTTAGCTTTTCCAAACAGCATTTTGTAACATTTTGGCAGAAATTATTTAACATATTCTTTATACTCACTAATGACATAATTATCTAAAAATAAACTAATTTTTCATCAAAAAATAAGTAAGTATTGAAACGACCACTGCTTGTGATACTACCTATATTTTTCTATAAAATGCTGAATGTAACATCAATGTAACATCAAATGTGACATTGTAAACTAAAGCTATAATTCACAAAAACACAATTGAGAATGAGACGAATCCCGGGCGTCATGAGCCTTCGTAAAATTCATCAAGACTGACTGACAAATTGCAAATTTCAAGATAAATTTCTAGTGACTGTTAAATATTTGTTAAAAACAAACAAACGGTTCGGTGATCCAATCAAAATTTAACAACCGGTTCGGGCAAACCGGACCGAACCGGTCCCAGCACACCCCTGACTGTATGTTGCCACATACTGTGTTACGACTCATTTATGTTCTATTTCTACGTTATTTTCATTTCAGAGAGGAAAAATGTGGTGTTTATTTGTATACCTGTTTATCATATTTGAACTGTGGTGTTTATCTGTACACCTACCTATTGTTTTTGTGTACTTGCCATTATAATGTATATATGTTATTTATATTATTGTTTTTTGTTCTTTACAGATGTTAATGTCTTTTCATGTTGTTTCAAAGGCTGAATAGAGCCTAAAACGAATTCTGAAAGTATTGCTTATTGGCTCTACATAATTTTGATACAGATTGAGTGATACTAGTCATCACAACTCTCACATGCTATAGCCTTAACCCCTTCCCTAACTTCCTTCTTACAAACCTTACAGTCACAGTCTAAAGTAATTTTGAATACTATTCTTTAACTCAGTTAAAAGCTTTAAGGTCTAAGTTGACTATTCCCTAGATGGAATGGCTAATGGGGGCTTAGGCTAATCAACCAAAATGTTGGGCTTGCACTGAATGAACCCCAAGATCTATCTGAATACTAAGTCAAATTAAGCTTAAAGCTTATAAATAGAGCTATTTATACTTTAATTTTAAATACTATTCTTTAACTCAGTTAAAAGCTTTAAGGTTTAAGTTAGGCTATACCCTGGATGGAATGAGCTAATGCGGCCTATGCTAACGAACCAAAATGTTTGGCTTGCACTGAATGAACCCCAGATCTCTCCAAATACCCAGTTAAATTAAGCTTAAAGCTTAAGAATAGAGCTATTTGTACTATAATAATCCTAATTAACGAAAATCGACACAATCAATAATAAATCCTTTAACAATTTGTAAAAAAAAAAAACTTAGAGCACAGCAGAGAGAGTGTTGCCATTTTCATTTCCAACTTCTCGGTTTGCCGAGAGCTTATAACGTAACAAATTTGGACTTTGACAAAAAAAAAAAAAAAAAGTGGTGTCCGCAAAACTGAACCTGTAACTACTTCTGCGTAAATTTTAACAGTTTATGACTCTACTCTTTATTTTACTCATTAAAACCAATACATTATTTCATATTCCAGGAGTCCTTGCAGTGATCAGTTGGTTCCATAATCCATTACCCAATCAAAAACTTCCGCTTCACTGATGTCTGTGGTCGCTTCTCTTTCCTATATAGGGTCTCTATTTCCAACAAGAGGGTGGCATGTCACGTCACTCAATCCAATTAGCTGAACGGTTACTGGGAAAGTAGGCTGAGCATGACGTTTTTAAAAAAAGACAAACCTGGATAGATAATCGTTGATTAAAACAGAAAATAAGAAATAAAAAGACGTAATAATCCGAGACGTCTAACCCAGCCATGGATTGTCCCAAGCCAAATTGAGAAATAGGGGTAAGGTGTAGTGACGAACCCGCTGCAAATAATGCAAAAAGGAGACTTATTTTTTCTGGTTATATTGGTGGCGTTACTGCTCGTCTCAGTCGGCTGAATGACCTAAAGCAGATCAACCAACTAAAGTGTCTCTTGCCCTTGACAGAACCAAGAAGAAGACAAAATCTAATCATGGTATAATATTTATTTAGGGCCTAGTTCTTTTATCTAGTTTTTGTTGTACATATCCTTTTCGTCATCAAAATCAAGGCAAAGACTACAGTTGTGGTGGATTTTATTGTTTTCTATATAAATAATAATATAAGTGGAAGTAATAATGCGTATTGAAAATTGCTATTTTTGTTCAGGTAAAGTTTATCCTGGCCATGGAGTGCAGTTCGTGAGAAATGATTGTAAGGTAGGCCTTAAGAATTTTATGGAATTATGAGATAACGTACGACAGGCCTGAATTAGCCTACGTCAGATATAGTTTAAGCTTAATATGGGTCAGACCAAAATTTTCGCGCGTCAACCCTGTCTTCAAAAAATTATCGATTTCCAGATTGTGGAAGTCTCATCAGGCAGCAAATTCTGCTAGAATTTTTTGGCGGCGTCGCGTGATGATTTTTCCATAACACGCACGCCCGATGCATTGGGTAAATTGCACCATTGGCCTGGCTGTTTCGTTCTGCAGTGTTTGGAGTGTAGTGACACAACCTTTCTGCAATGTCCAAAACTGTAAATTTCCAGTTTCGGCCCCAATTCGTTTTGAAACTTGGGTAATTATATAGAAAACGGCGCAACCCGATGTATGATGTAAAAAACATTTTTTAGGTCAATTTCGATGTGCTGAAGCCAAATCTGTTAACCATTTGGTGTGCAAATGCTTCAAATTAGAGTAAATGTTATTTATATTTTACTCTTATTTTGAAGCAGTTGCCTAAAAAATGGCTAACAAACACATGAAAACTAACCTAACCTAACCTAAGAGTAAAATAACCACACGTTGGGCACGACAACTCAGAAAGCAAAACACCATGTTTTTGGAAAAATAGAATTGCTTCTTCATCATTTTCATAAAACTTTACAATAGCTTCAATGTATCTAACAGAACACCCTTCACACTCCATTGCTATACCAACATTAAAAGGGCACATTTTAAAAGGGTTATAAAATTGCTTCTGTTAAGAACTACTTTGACTCGCGGAGCAAAATTATTGGAACCAAAACATAAATGATGGGTAAATGAATGAACTTCAAAAATTTGTAATTTTATTTATAATCTGTAAAAATGTAATTTGCACACCAAATGGTTAACAGATTTGGCTTCAGCACATCGAAATTGACCTAATAAAATATTTGGCTTCAGCACATTGAAATTGACCTAATAAAATGTTTTTTACATCATACTTCGGGTTGCGCCATTTTCTATATAATTATTGAAACTTGTTTTGGTTAATATTTGTTTTAATGCTTTGTTCATTTTCGATAGAAGGAGACATTCTATGACAATTTAACATATAAGTTCATATTCAGGACACCTTGAAACCCCAGGGAAACTGATAAAAATCGAGGAAATATAATCTTTTTTTTTATGGAAAAAAAAAAAATGTAGACGTAAAAAGCAGTTATTATAGGCTATTGACTGAGTGTTTAGCTCTTTCCGCTATTAAAATTTTGCTAAAATTTTGCCAGTCCTCGTCCTCTACAGTTTTATAGGGAGATCTCGTGGGAAAATTAGGAAACATAGGTCAAATCAGAAAATTAAATCTGGTTTTTTGTTTCACGTGACCTTATCCAACCAATCAGAGACGTACATTTTGAATCTCCCATAATGCATACTCATTCTAAAATACTTTTTCAGTTTGCTTTTCACTATGGTTTGCAGAGGTTGTGATTTGGATTACTATCAATTAATAAAAGATATTTATAAGAAAGAAGATGGTGTTGAAGTTTTCTTTATGAGTCACGGTATTTTACCTACTCGTGTTATTTGTCCGTAGTATGATCATGAGTGTAATTATAGAGAAGTTGCTGACCAATATTATTGCACAAGATTGACTAGGGATGAGCGCGGCAGAAAAAAAAAATGTTCCTTCTCTGTTTCCTGTTGAAAAGGCACGTGGGTTGAAAAATCCTACCTCAAACTGACAAAACTTATTGTACGTTGGGTTATTCTTGACAAAGCGTTCGACAAAGCTAGATGCACAGCTCTATTTAGCATTGGCTTCCGAGAGTACGGTTAATTGGAGGAGTTTTTGCTTCGACATCTGTGAGCATTGGCTAGGCTAACAAGTTAAAATTTGTGGGCCTGGCGAAATTATTTATTTATTCCTGTTGGTTGCCGCTCATTTGTATAAACACCCCAACGCTGCTATTGAAGGTTAGAAATTGCGAAAAAACGCGGCTTAGGTTAGGTTAAGTCTGAACCAAAACATATTTTTCTGGTATTTTTTGGTATGATTTGTTCAGATCTGAACTTCGTTTTTTTGGGAAATGAGCCATTTTTGAGAAATTTTCAATTTAAAATTTCTCAAAAACGGCTTATTTCCCAAAGAAATGAAGTTTAGATTTGAACAAATCACACCAAAAAATACTAGAAAATGTGTTTTGGTTCAGAAAGGAGAAAAAGCACTAAAACGAATAATTACCCTTGTTTTTCCCATATTTTTTGATGGGATTCATTCGAATTGTGTACTCGTGGGTATTTTATTTGATGGTAGGCTAGGCAAGCCATTGTTATTTTTCAAACTGAAGTTTGAAGAGCAAAGGCAATAAATAGGTGATACAGCTGCATATAGTCTTTACAGTCCCACCTACTCCTTTTATCTTAATTGTAGAGTACTGAGTCCTCGTGCTTCAATCAGATGTGCCTAGAATTGCTTGTTAACAAAAAGTTTAAATTATTTGTTACTGAAACCAGGAGTGTGGTATTGAAATTTTTTTTCCAGGGCTGCAGTTGAGATTGATCTTGCATTTTGGAATTGTATTTTGACTAGTATAAGATCACTCTGGTGTTACCTGTACTTGTTTGAACAGGCCTAGCTTAGCTTATTCTGATAGCCTAGCCTAACCATAAGGTAAGACTCCCACTTGACCTAACCTGAGTAACTATTTTGATATAACTTGATAGTATCAAAGTTGGTATCAATAAAATTTTTAAGCCAAGGATCTACTTAGCAACATAGCCTACCCTACAAAAATAGGTTTTGACAGTGACTGTAGAGATTGTAAAAAGGAAGTTAAGAGTAAAGATAGAGCTATTGCATGTGATAGATGTAATGACTGATATCATGTAAGCTGCAAAGGCCTTACAAATGATATATATAAAGGTATAAATGCTGCTTCTAAGCTTAATATTGACTTGATGTGGTTTTGTGACAAGTGTAGTACTGTAATAAATTTTTTTTAAGTCCAGAGGGTCTATTAGTGAGGGAGAGGCCAGACCAACTTAGAGATATTGCAGTTCAGCCTAAATCTAGTGAAGTAGAAGTTCAAGTAAATTTAAATGTCCCTATACCTCATAGTGAGAGCCCAGGCCTAGATATCCTTAGACAATTTCTGAAAATGATGAGTGGACTAAACCTAGGAAAACCTGGAAAGCTAGAATTCAAGAGCCAAGGAAAAGTGTCCTTATAGAACTAACCAATCACAGTTTCATGCTTTCTTGCTGGTCTAGGATCAAGATGAGAAAGTCGAAGAAAGTAGGCTTATAAAACAAAATGTTAGCAATAATAATCCAGACTCCTATAAACCCAGGCACTCGAAAGCTATAGGTGTGTTTGAACCAGCATCCATTATGGGTGACTCTCAAGTGAGGAGCCTTGGATCTAAATTACCTAGAGGTAGCATAGCTTACTGTTATCCAGGTGCAGGGATAAATAGAATTAGTAATAAAATTATAGAAAAAGGATCTGGTATTGACCTAACTGTACCAAAGAATATGGTTATACATGTAGGTGGAAATGATACAAAGGGTAAGCACTCCGAAGAAATCATGGAGTCATATAAACAGCTATTAACGAAGTTAAAGGAATGGAGACCTAACCTTAAAAAACATTTATCACAGGTATAATTCCCACGATACATGAGAATAATAAGTGATACTCACAAGTACTATATATAAATAGTAGGCTTAAGACACTGTCAGAGTATGGAAATTACATATATTGAACTGTGGAATAAATTTTGTAAAAAAGAGTTCTATAACAGATGGAATTCACCTTAATAGTAAAGGGACTGATTACTATCAAAGATTGTATCATATAATTGACTAAAAACCAAAGGAATAGGCCAAATTAGTACAAATACCGGTAAATTTATAGTATTACACCCGTCTCCTTTTGGAGGTGAAATTTGTTTTTCCTATGGTTTTTGATGTGTGTTGAACGAATCTGACCTTCAAAACTGTCGGAAATGACTCGTTTTTGAGATAACCCCCTCCCCCCAGCCAGCAATTGAAAATGAGTCATTCCCGACAGTTTTGAAGGTCAGATTCATTCAAAAAACACATCAAAAACCATAGGAAATAAATTTCACCTTCAAAATTGACCTGACCTAACCAAACCTAACATATCCTAACCTAAAAGAAAAACAGGAATTACCTTATTCACGTGCAGGGGCAGGCTGAGGCTCTTCCTGGAGTAGATTTCGCTTCTTTAACTGAAGAAATGAATAAATATGGTACCTTGCCAGGTATTGGTATAGATATTTTGACCTCTTAACCTATTCCTTTAAATCCCACCAAAATCTTTCGATATTCTCGTTATCTACAAAATTTTTAGAATGATTAATAAAATGCTTGTAACCTAAATCACTTAGTCTTGTAGGCAGCCCAGAAATCGCTATAAATCACAGAGCCAGGCCTAATGTACTTGTAAATGAGTGGAATGAGTGTTCCATTCCGGTAGCAAAGTAATTCAAATTCGAAATGGATGGAGTGCAGTGATTGGGCAGACATGTAACGAACACACAAATGAATGTAACGAACACACAAATGAATGTAACGAACACACAAATGAATGTAACGAACACACAAATGAATGTAACGAACACACACATGAAGCATTTGCGATGGAAATGCTAGAGAAGGAAAGTGTCTTAGAATTAAAAAATCTACTTAATGAACATATAATAATTGCTGGACATTAGACGGGTGTAATACTATAATAATACCCAAATACCAATACTCTTGATAACAATAAACTAATAAAAAATATAATTAAAACTCGAAAGAAAAGGTCAACAAAGAAAGTAAGAGATGCAATAATATACCATCATAAAACAAGAACTAGACTAAATTACAAGCAAAATATTCCAAGGGTTCTTTGTCATTTTTCTATGTAAATGTAAGAAGTATCAGAGATAAAATAAATGAATTCAAGGCCTACATAGGTATTGAAAATCCTGATGTTATGATTGTCACTGAAACTTGGACAAAATTCAGTATGATACCAAATAGTCCATTTAGTGAAAAAGAGAATACTATTATTTATGAAATTGATGGCTATGAACTTTTTTATTATGAACGTAAATATTCAGAGGGTGGCAGAGTATTTATTTATGCCAAGACAAATCTGAATCCAGTTGAAGTTACCTCCGTTAAAGAGGAAATAGTTGAATCTGTATGGATAGATATTGGGCATAAAAATGCCAGGAAAATCAGGATAGGGGGTATCTATAGACCACCTGAGGGATGTTCAGTTAGAGGAATCCCCAAAAGTAGAGAAGAAAATAAGTATGTAGAAAATAAACTGAAATAAATAAAGCAATGACAAGCAATATTATTATTATTGGAGATTTCAATTATAGGCATATAGACTGGGAAATATTACAAACACCAGAAAGTAATGAGAGATTCTTAGACCGTATAATTGAGAATGGTTTAATCCAGTTAGTAAGGAGCCAACCAGGGCATTTTGAGACTGTGTTCATGACGATGGAAAAGCATAGAACACTGAGGATGCTTCCATGTAGGACCCTGTCCATCTGCATGAAAGTGTCTGAGAGGACTGAGCCCACCCGAACTTTAAAGGTTCGGGAGGATAGGAAGCCCATGATGAAGGTCGGCATGGCTCCTACGAGCCCTAGACTTTGGAGCTGTCTAAGGATTATTGTCCGATGAGTTGTGTCGTAGGCCTTCTGGATGTCAAAAAATATTGATAGGACAAATTGTCTACTGTCGAATGTATTCTGTACCGTATGTCACGGCTGAGAAGCAGGAGGGGATCAGTGGTGGATCGAAATTGTTTGAAGCCGGACTGGGTAGCCGGGAAGGAATTACTATTTTTGAGGAAGAATGATAGTCGCGTCATGACCATTTTTTCAAAAATTTTGCAGGCACAACACATTAGGGCGATTGGTCTGTAGTTTGTGGGATTGAGGGAATCTTTGCTGGGTTTGGGGATAGGGATTACGTAGGCCTCCCTCCACCCTCCCTGCCCTCTATCCATATGCAGTTGTATAGGTCTAGTAGGAAATTTTGTAATGTGCTGGATTATGCTGTAGGGAATACCGTCTGGGCCAGGACAAGGGGATCATCACGAGGCCAGTGCCACCTGCATGACTCCAGATTTGAAAAAATTTACTGGAGCACAGCTCTGAATTTACTTTTTTTTCCCTTACACCACTAGATAGGTTAATGATAGTAAACTCTTGAATTGACGACATACCAATTACAAATTGTTTTAGCTAAACATAATAATATAATAATGTACAGTTTATAACTCACCTTAAGTTTATTTATTCATTGCAGCAGCAACAGTGGACGATGTTAGACCTTGCATGTAGGCATTTGTTGTGAATTTACCCCATGTATGCTTGGCCACTGATCAATGGCTTTCTGTGTGATCATTACAGCAGATCTAGTGCCTGGAGCTGGACCCTCCTTCACAATTCTGCACAGCTTAGTCAAATGAGATGGCTTAATGGATCCTTTGTGTTCAACAATGTAACCAAGAATGGAGAATGTCCCTTCAGCTGGTGCTTCACTCCAGGCAGTTGATCCATCTTTATCAAAATGCTTTAATCTCTCTGTGATTCCTTTCCACAGCTGTTCTATATATTCTGTCAGCCAATTTATCACTGAGTCTTTTGTAAAACTACTTTCAGATCTGGTTCTGGATGGTCTAGCAACTTCAGCAACCTGGTAGTAATCAGAACGTTTCTTGATGTATTTGTAAACTTCATTTAGGATGTAATCCTCAGCTGTTAGTTCCTTTTGCTGCCCTGTGGTATCGTGCTTAAATTCAGAAACTACATCATTTGCATTTCCTCCATTAGCTAATTTGGAAATTGTTTCCATCACTCTTAACATAACAGTTTTCCCTCCTTTATAAAATATATTTTCTACAAATTCTGCACTAACTGGTGTTTTTTGAGCTACTTGCAACATAATCTTTGTTACATAGGAAATCAATACATAGAACTTGGCACTAATTTCTTTCTCTTGTGGATGATCAAAAACACACAATTTTCCACAAATCTGTCAAATTGATCAAATTCGTAATTAACCATGCGAGTATCAGATTTGAGTTTTGGTCTCTTAAAACCAATGATATTGTCAAGAACCATATTGGTATAGTCAAGGCCTGATCTCAGATTTGAAGAGTGATTCTGAATAAAGTCTAAAAGCTCACTTAGTTTACAAATTTTCTTCAATGCATCAACGTGGGCTCTGTTCACAAGATGCATTAAGTCCCATCGAAATTTGAAATTTTCTCTAAACAACTTTTTCATTTCGTTTTTAAATGGCTCGTTGTCCTTACAAAAAGCCCATCTCCAACCATTCCAGATACCTTGGATTTAATTGCTTCTTCAGATAGTTTCAAGTGATTAGGAGACTTCAACACATCAAAAATTTCATTGGCCAAATAAACTCCTGATTTGCTGCGCTAAATTTATCCTAGCAAGTTTTAGTCTTATCTTCTTCACTCATAACTAATACAACTAGCATGCTTAATCCCAAAATTGTTCCAATGTCAGCTGTTATTGTTACTGAAGTTTGTTCTAAGAACCACTTTACAGTTTGTTCTTTAAGTTGATTATCTAATAGCTCACAAATTCTCGCACGCATGTGTGCTATGATTCAAATTTCCAACCTCACAACCTGACCTATGTAATACAGCTAGAAGTACTGGATATAGAGCCCATGCAGTGTTTGTTTTCATTATGTAGTATAAGATGTTGCAACATAAGTCTTCTATGCGTTTAGTAGTGTTCCGAGAAGATGTTTTCATCACTTCATAAACAGCAGCTCTTTGATGCTGAAGTTTAATTAAATGTCTCTTCAGGTGGGTTTTCAGATTTCTAAACCATCTCTCTCGATTTTCTCCTTGTTTGCATACATAGGTTAAATCTTTAACATTGAAGTAACCTTTTATGTTAGAATGTTTGTCTGAAGCACATGCTTTGGGGTTTGTGCAAGCTATGCAATATAATGTAAACATTTTATCATCAGAAGCATCATCAATATCTTCTTGATTATCATCATCTTCATCCTCAACAGCTATATCTACATCAGGCATATTAGTGTCACTATTTGCAATGTTTTCCATTATATCACTTGGTGCTGAAAATGAATCATCAGCATGCCCTATCCTTCTTTTCCACCAATTTGAATGTAGATTTGATCAAATCATTGTTCAGGATTTCTTGTATTGATTTACACTTGCTTAAATGGGCTATGGAAATGTCAAATTTGTTGCTTTTTGCTTTATTAGATTTGGATGCAACACTTGAACTTGAAGGCATATTTTGACTCTTCTCTTTATTAACCACAACAGCTTGGTGAGTTTCTTTTGTTAGGCGCAAAATTGCATTCAATGTTTTCTGGATTTGGGAATTTTCAAATTCCTCTAAAGCAGTTTTGTTAGTCTGATGCGCAGATTCCTCACTTACCTTTTGTTTCTTAGGTGGAGGAGAAGCACTTTCTTCAGTCTGTGAAACATCTAGTGAAAAGTTTCATTTTCTAGATTAGCAGTTGAAGTAGTTGGTTCATTTTTCTGAGGTCTAGCACTAGCACATTTTGTGAACAAACTAAATGACTGCTTTGCCGTATCTCTTTGCTGCACTTCATCCTGGTATTTCTTTACTGCAATATCTAAGCTGTGGGCCCAAACTCTGGGACCTCTTGTATTGTAACAAATATTATTTTGGAATTAAAATGTTCCTCCCAGTTTTGCTTCTTTGAATATTTGTTCTTGCATTGACCACAAATAACCCCTTTTAACACCCTCACTTTTCTCTCCAACTTCATCAATATTAGGATCCATTATTGATTATTGACTACCTGAAAAAATACAAAATAAGTAAAAGTTAGTAAATATAGTATGGTAAAAGTGAGTAAAAGTAAGTAAATATAGTACAATGAAAGTAAGTAAAAGTAAGTGCTTTAAACTTAGTAAAAGTAAGGAAGAGTAAGTAAAAGTAGGTAAGTTAAAGTAAGTAAAAGTAAGTTTAAACTTAACTAAACTTTTCAATTCTAGAGTCATGGTGGATTACTTAAAACCACACAAGTAATTTCTGGCCAATTTATCAAACCTGGCCGAGATCAATGGAACATAGTCCAATCCTGATAATTTTATATTAAAAAATATACGTTTTAATAAAATTTTAATTATCAAAACATTGAAGCTTAACAAAAATAAAAATTTGTTAAATATGGAATTACCAACTAAACTTAAAATAACTAAATTTGTAATTTAAAAAAATTGGTTTGTACAAGAACGTATACACAAAAAAATTGCATAACATCTAGCGGATGAACAAAACCCAAACCCAAATTTACTTTTTCTCATGGTCAAATTTACTGGAGCAATGCTCCCAAGATCCCAGGAATCTGGAGTCATGGCCACCTGTAGTTCACACATGGTGAACAGTTGGTTGTAGGAGCTGTCTATGGATGGTGAAGAGGTATTTTTAGGGGTGAGTACGGGGGAGCTAACTGCAGAGGAAGAAACAGCGGCAAAAATAGAGGCTAGATGGTTTGCCACTGATTTTGGCTCATATAGGAGTCTGGAGTACTGGGGGTCGGGAGGGGACATGTCGCCTCTCGATGCCCCGTACCTTCTTCCAGATGGTAGCTGAAGGTGTGGTGGTGGTGACACTGGATACAAAGGCATGCCAAGAAGCTCGGCACGCTGTCTTCATTGGGCGATGGCCCTTGCCCGCTGCATCTCCGTGCGGTGGATGGGAAGTTGGGTACGGTAGAACTGTCAAGTAGCCATCATCTTGGCGCATACAGCCTCTGTGCACTCTGGGGTCCACCAAGGTACCCATCAGGCGTGGGGGTAGGTGGAGGATCATGGGATGCTAGAGCGTGCAGCTGCTACCATGTTTGATTCAAAGTATGGGATACACTCATCGGAGGATGGGAAGTTGGCAGGTGTTCGAGTTGTATATGTATCGTCGTGGAAGTGGGACCAGTTAGCTTTTGCTGTAATCCACTTCTCCAGTACCCGAACGGTCTGGTCGGGCCAATTAAGCGTGAGTTGAACCTGGGAATGATCACTTCCATAATCCTCTTGGAGGAATTGCCATGAGAAATCTAGGAGGGTATCGGTCGAAATGGAGGACATCTATACAGGATGGAGTGCAGGTGGTGGCATGGTAGAAAGTAGGAGAGCCATCATTGAGGCACTCAAATGAGAGCTCGGTCATGATGTTGATCACGGTTGGGGCCATATAGGTGGAATGTGTGTCCCCACATGGGGTGGTGACTATTGAAATTGCCCAGTAATAGAAAGGGCCTGGGGAGTTGTTGTACGACCTCCACCAGGTCATTGTGGGAGACTTGGGTGTGTGGAGGGAGGTATATTGAACATATGGTGTACTGTCTATCCAGGGAAAACCAGGTAGCAATCACCTATAACGGGGATTGGATAGGGAATTGTAGAAGGGGACTGCGTGGTGGATGAAAATGGCAGCCCCCCTTTCAAGTGCAGGTAGGAGACGGGGTGGTGGTGAAAGAATATCCAGTCGGGCAGAGCATGGGTCTGGTCCCCAGGATGAGTTCCTGGAGACAGACACGCGCTGGACAGGAAGTGGCAATCAAGGAATTCAGGCCTTCGTAATTTGCAAATATACATCTACAGTTCCAGTGAACTATTGTAGTTTTCGGGGGATCCATTATTTGATGATGGGGGATGGGTAAAGGTATAGGTGTGAAGATGTTGGAGTGTGAAGGTAGATTTGAGGTTTGCGAAGGCGAGGGATGAGTTAGGAGTATGGCTGGCTATCTGCCATTCACCAGAGAAGGAATCTGTTGGACAGTCAATCTCTGCAGAGACCGCGAGACCAGAGGCGTGGATCATGGCAGCTTGGAGATTGTCATGGGCTCCGATGGTGCAAACTTTCTTGAGCTTTTGTGTTTGGGCCATGAGGGGGTGTTTTATTTCCCGAAATGGCACCTTCCCACCTGTCTGGGGTCTCACAATGAACCTCAGGTGGTGATAAGGGGTGCCAGAAGGACCCGGCAGATGGGAGGGAGGACGTGCTCAGAGTGGCTGACAAGCTTTGGGCCAGGGATTTTAAGGGAGCAGGTTCTCGAGGAGGGGAAGAAAAAATTGTGTCAGGAGGCAAGGGCAGGTCCATGAGACTCATGGGCGCAGCTGAGTTCCCCTCACCATGTAGCTGCGCCAGAGCCGCATCCACTGGATCCTCGGGGGAGAGGATGTTGTCCAGATTGAATCTCGTTGTGGAAGGTGGGTCATATACTTCTGCAACTATTGTCCGAGTCTGTTGGGGTAGATTGATGGGACTTGTGCTGTTGGGTGGTTTGGTCCTCATAGGTAAAGTGAGTGGTGTGAAGGACCGATCCATCATCTTAGCACTAGGGGAAGAGGGAGAGACAAATTGAAGGTCCGGAGGGTCTGGTGACTCACTCCGACGTCTCTGCCTCATCAACTTACTCCAGGCACTAGGTTTGGGTGTGTGCAGAGAGTGCTGGGAGGGCAGGATTCGAGGTGGGTGGGGCCTGGGTGTCCTGGTCCCAGACTCCTGTGGAATCTGTGGCAGGTGAGGCGCATGGAGAGAAGGATTGGTGGGGGTACAGGAGGTCGTCAGCTCTTGCGGGGACTCCCCCTGAGAGGAATGGGGAGCACGGGTTGAGTGGCAGGCCAGGGTGGTGTGCTGAGCGGACAGAGCTGAGGGCTGCAGCGTAAGATATGCCCAGTCTCACCTCCCGACTCCGCACCCTGTCTCGTGCCTCTCGGAGGCTAAGGAAATCCACTACCTGTAGGCCTCAGACCTCCTCCTCAAACCTGAAGAACAGGCATTCTCTGGATGAAGATGGGTGTGCACCTTCACAATTGGAGCATTTGGGTGTGTTGGGGCACTTGTCTCGGTGAGCAACTTGTCCGCAACGAACACACAATTGGTGCAGCTACTGACAAACTGAGCTAACATGTCCAAACTTGTTGCATTTAAAACAACGGGTTGGGTCTGGGATGTATGGGTGGACAGAGAATTCGCATGATGTGCGGTCTCCCATACCCAATACAGTTGGGAGGGACTAAGTTATTAAAGGTAAGAAGTAGACGTGGTGTGGGGGAGGGGTACCTCCCTGTCAGGATGTCAAGCGATAGATCTTGGTGACACCCTGGGGTGCGAGGTCCTACAAGAGCTCATTCACTGTAATTGACAATAAGCGTGTGGCATAAATAGTGCCCTGACTCTGGTTCAGGTGAGGGTGTGGTGAAACGGACACTGAGCATCCAAGGATCAGTGATGGAGAGTAGGGCTTTCATCTCTGTGGCTGAGTGTGATTTTATGAGGCGGGAACCATCCCTCTGCGGTTGCACATCATAATGGCTGGAGTTGCTGCAGGCTCGGATCGCCTGAAACGTCCATTCAGAATTGGTCGGAAGGGATCCAGAGGTAGGCTGGATCTCTAGGAATTTGTGGATACTTGGAAGGGATATGGAGGCAGTAGAGTCGAAGTGGACTGGGATATCCAACTGTTGATAGGATGGTCATGCATGCTGACTTCCCCCTCCGCCGCGGGGCTCTCTCCGTGAGGAGGTGGGCCGATGGCGGGTGAGGGGGTCATACAGGGAGAACAAGAAGCCAGGTTTTGGAGGTAAATCTTGGGTGGAACTTGACTTGCCTGAAGGCAGCTGGGGCGAAACCCCTGCTCTAGAGGGCGTACATCCAAAGGGATGTTCAGGGTACAGCCTGTGGTTAGCAACGGTAGAGGAGGATGCAAGCATGGGTGCCCGCAGGTAGGGGCAAGGGGGGCACTTGCCCCCCCCCCCCCCCCCTAGAAATGCCAAGAAAATATATTAAATATTTTCTAAGAAAATATTTATATCCTAAACTTGCTGAAAAGTATCCAACTGCCTCCTAAAGGGTGAAAATTTTTATTTGTGTGCATGATAAAAGGTTGCTACCTTTTTATTTGTTCACCAGGAGAAAACCCAACTCCAACAAAACTGATTTTATGGAAAAGGTTGTTCATAATTTTGGTAGTGACCGCAGATGACTACAATTCCTATTCAAATGAGCAATGTAGGTGATGCTCGAAACACCGCTTTCAAATTAGGTACAACATTTACTTCAGTGTGCTTTTTTCTTCATTCTATCATGTTTCTGTTATAAATAAAATAAATGATTGTTATCATGTGCATTGTATGTATATACAATATATATTTGCATTTTCCATTACAGAAAATGCAACACTAAACTTGCTTAGAATTAACCTGCTGGTTCCTAAGGGGTCAAAAGTTTTTTGCTTGCTCCGGTCCCTACCTATTAATACATTAAATTTTGCCCCCCCTTGGAAAAAATCCTGCGGGCGCCCATGGATGCAAGTGATCAGTTACCAAAGGGGGGTGAACCCCATCTGGATGCAGGCTTCATGGTAGGGAACTCGAGGGCCTGGTTGCCCACCACCTGAGTGTTGAGAAGAGTAGTCAGAGTATTAGAAGCGGAAGTTGTTAACCGAATAGATGAAGAAGCCATAGCAAAAAAAAGAGAATTTTCATCCCCCGCATGCATCCAGCCACCATCAACTCCAACAAGGGAAAGGCAAATCGTGGGCTCACTCAGTCCCACCACCAATAGATGTCACGCAGGCGAGATACTCCCAGTCCCCGTGCCTACAAGGCAGCCACTCTCATCCAACGCGCAGTGAAAGATGGTAGGGCTTGAGTTTGGTTTAAGAGCGACAAAGGTGAAGGACAACTGCCACCTTCACCCAAGGTCCAAGGAAAAAATCAAGTCAAAGTCCAAAACAAAGGTAAATGCGGGAAGGGAGGAAACAACAAACTGAGAAAGAGGGGGAAAGGAGGAGAGGAAAATATAAGTAGGAGGGTAGGAGATCAGCCGGGTCCCCAAATGGGTCCAATGGTCCACGAGGGCAGAGAAGGCCCTTGCATCAGAGGAAGATGCATTCCCCCATTGGCCACAGAGGGACGCTCCGGACAAAGCGAAGGGATAAATAGATATAGAGTGTAACATATTTGTGGATAGTACCGTAGCCTATTATGACTTTGATCCTCTGGATCCAGAGATTCTATCTTTAGTTTTAAATTGATAATTAATTATTTTTGTAAGAATTGGTTGTTGCCAATGTACAGGCAGTTTTTACATAGTGGAGCCACCTCAATGGGCCAAAGTGGCCCCTAGTGTGGCCATTATAAAAATTTATATTCTTAATTTGGCATCCATTTCCGTCGCAAATCACACTTTTTTTAGGATCCCCCATCCCCCTCCAATATCAAAAGCCAAAAACAAGTGATTTGCAATGGAAATGGCTATCAAATTCAAGTGAATCACATCACAAAAAAATCATAAATTATACTTATTCATTTTTGCAGTCTGTTTTTATGATGATAAACTTTTCTGGTCAATTTTGAGGTGTTTTGCACAAATCTGCCATCCATTTCCTGCGCAAATGTGTAGTTTTCAAGATATCGTCATCTCAAAAACTACACATTTGCACAGGAAATGGATGGCAGTTTTGTACAAAACACCTCAAAATTAACCAGAAAAGTTTTGCTCTCATCATTTTTGTTTAAACTAATGAAAATATCACGACTTTAACCAATCATCAAGGGCAGGGCATTCAGTTGGCCTATCTATCTTCTGATCTTTTCGTACTAGGCACTCGCTGTCACATTTCTGGCAAGTTCAGGATAAGAGAATAACGCCATAATTGATAAAAACATCCAATCCTTTGTCTTCATCTAGGGTACAATACGAATCAAGTTCTCAAAGTCAAAATCACACAAATGGCACGTCATAATTCTATCACAAGCACCACCAAACTGAATCCAATTAGAAAAAAAAAATAGCCAGAACAAAAACCAACAAACTAGTTAAGTTGCAGAGTAGCAAAAAAATAGCCCGATCAGGAAAAATACTTTATGAAAAAAAGTACATTATAGCCAAAATAGGAAATATGTTTGGTAAATGTTTACTATTGTTACCCCCCCCCCCCCCCCCCCCCTTATGGCCCTTTGTCAGTTCGGATTCGAAGGGAGTTCTAGTTAGGAGGCTGCAACGGATGTTTCTTCTTTATACTTTTCTATAATTCTTTCTAATTCTTTTCTCTCGCTTATTAATTCTTCTCTTTTTATAATTATTGACTTTTCTTTTATAACTTGTCGACTTACTGACTGAGTTCCTGCAGAGAGCACGGCTCGAAGGAAAAAGATAAAAACTTCTTAGTGTGACTTACTTCTTAAAAATATACAGGTACTTCTCTGAATTTACAAGGGTAGAGGTTCGACCTCTTTCGACCATAGCTCAGGCCGGAATCTAAAAATATATTAAGGAGGCAAGGGGCCTCTGCCCCTCCTAATGAAGTCTAATAATGAAGAGCCTTAAAAAGTGAAGTAATTTTATAAGTAAAGTATAATATAGTCTAATGTTTGGGGGAGACAATCGAAGGTTAAGTTTCCCCCCTTTTTTAAACACATGATTTCAACTAAAAAGAATAAAAAATATAAAAATAACAAATTGCTGATTCTACATTTTTGACGGCAATATCATTTCGTAATAGCCATAAGCACAATTTTGAGTACATGACTGAGTACGTATTAATTTTGGTTCATTACAACTACGATTACAATTATGGATTACAACTACCAATTAATTCATATTCACTTATTATTGTTTTAATTACAATTCCATTAAAGTACATTCTTACATTATAAATTAAATCATTACATTTAATTAGTTTCACTGAAGTACATTACATTAATTACATTATATTAAAGGATTACATTTAATTACAATTTTAGCAAATTGTTAATTGACATATCTACTACTGAAATAATCTAAATAGGTGATACCATTGATAAATGAAGGGGAGTTAACCGTTGTTCTATAATTTAAAGGGATTAACAACAATGTTATATATTTATAGTTAACAATAATTACGCCAAATTATGTTAAATAATATTAGAACCTGGTTGGTTATCAGAGTTTGAAAGTCTAATTAGCCAGCGATGAGGAAAGCGGAGGAAAATACGATATTTATGATAACATAATACATAAGTAATACGGAATTTGAATGACAGTTAGGTAGAAATAGTAAGTACAAGTAATGAGAACGGGGATAACTATGTGACGTAAGCCGATAACGAACTAGTGGCCAGGCAGAGAAACAATACAGTATATTATAATAACATAACACATGATAATGTTATAAATTCGAATCAAAGCGAAAGGAGACCTTTTTTATCTTAGAAGCGTTCAAATTATGCTGTGATGAGCGGAATTTTGAAAATTTAATCTCAGCATTTTTTAGTTCATCTCGGGAGGTCAAATAAAAATATAAAAATGAAAAAAATATGAGAACATTTTTTCGCGTTCCCGAACGAACTGCGAAAGTTTTTTTTGCATTTCATGACTGACACAAGTAAAGATGATTATTTAATAAAAATTATGTACGATAATGATCAAGCTAAAATATGGACGTATGGGGGCGGGGATATGGTCGAATAATAGTTATATTTATACTACATAACATAAATAATGACTTCTATAGGGTGTACAGTTTTTATTATGATGATATATAAATTTTCATACATTGAATACTAGAGATATGATGAAGGGAAATTAATGACAGGAAAATGTGACGTCATAGTTATTGAATTTGTACGTATGGAGAACGTAAAGAGAATAAAGTTATTTTATGATGTCATAGTGTTTGTCATTATTAGAAAAGATGAATTAGAGGCAAAGAGTGGGTAGTAATGACTAAGAAGTACAACTATGGGTTCCAATCCTGTTACATGCAATGTGTATGCATAATCTAGGGTCGAGGGTAAGATGCAAGACAATTCATAATTAATTATAATAACTTTTATAACAAATGGAAAATGGATGATGGATATGACTAAACCATAGAAAGGGTAGATCGTAGGGTTGTGACATGAACAAAAATAGGAAGCTACAAGTAAAATTATTATCCAAACTCGCGTTAAGCGATTTTGGTTCTTATATAAAAATGGACATTCGAACATAAAACTATTGTTCATTATTCACTTTTTACACTATTACACCAGTCTCGGGTAAAAAGTTTTAAAAGCTGGTTTTCAATGTGTTGAATTAAAAAGTGATACTCATTTCCATTGCAAATGATTTGTTAGTCATTGAAGCTTAAAACTTTCTACCCTTTATTATCCCTTTTTTACCTGGGGGACCCCCAGTGGGAACCGGAGTTTTTGGGTGGGGAGAATCACAAAAACACGTGGTTTCCAAAGATTTTGAAAGTCAGGTTAATACAAAACACATCAAAAACCATAGGAAAAACATAATTTTCACCTTCAAAATTGGCTGAACCTAAAACAACCTAAGCAAACCTAACCTAACCCCTAACATTATCCATAACATTATCCAAAATAAAAAAAAAAAAAAAAAACTTTAATCACGTGAATTACCAGGCTGAGGCTTGTCCTCTTCTTCTGAAAATTCATCCAAATCTTCAGATAGTCTGGGGTTGCTGGAAGCGCCATTTTTTTTACCCTTTTCCCATTAGAGAGTTTAAGCTTCAATAACTCTCTAACATCATTTGCGATGGAAATGAGTATCATTTTTTTTAATTCAGCACACCCGCAAGATTTCCTATCAATTCCCTTATCATAGCATTCACAAGAAGATATATCAAACATTTCATCATACTGAGCTACTTTTAAGGTAAGCTTTCATTTCTTTGATGTAATGGCACCTTGTTCAATTTTGAGGCTGCTTCTATTAGTCAATTGACTTTAAGATAGATACTGTTGGTGTTAATTGCGGGAAAAGAAAATTTCATCCAAATGTTTTCAATATCTTTTATAACAACCCTATAACAATCATTAGCAGTTGCTGATCCTTTTGATTTAGCTTCATGATGGCGCGCAAAAAGGTAGTGTCTCACAACATCTGCTTTTGAAGGAGTCATTGCTGCTGGGAATTCCATAGGATATCCAAAGGCTGCATTTGAGGACTTGCTTCTAGTAGTCATAGTTTATATTCAGAAGTAAAATCAAATTATATGTAATTTATGATGATTCAAATTATAATTAAAGCAAATGCAAACTATTTCTATTTATCTGAAACAAAAATATCAAGCATTAAACAAACAACTTAAACATATGCAGATATGAAGGTAATAAAGGGAGGAGAGGCATGTGATAGGGGTAGTAGGGTAGCACATGCTCGATTTCTTTTTTTAATATTTTGTTAGTGATAAAAAAAAACCTCACATAGTGTACTTTTTAAGAAATAACATTTTTCCCATTTAAATATATGCAAATATGAGGGTAAAAAAGAGGGAGGGGTATGTGCTAGGGGTAGCAGTGGTAGCACATGCTTGATATTTTAATATTTGGTAAGATGATAAAATGAAACTTCTCGCATAGTGTATTTTTTAAGAAATAAAACATTTTCCCATTTTCAACCTAGCCTATTGTACATACTCTAAATTTTTTTTTAATCTAGACCACATCTCAATAACATTTTTATTTATGAATTCATTATTCCACTTTACTGAGCCTAACAACTCCCTAAATTTGCTATAGTCACCCTTTGAGAAGCAATGGACCAGATGGTCATTGTTGACTAGATCCCCTATTTAATTCTACCTTAAAATGTATGATCAAATGGTCACTATTCCCTAATGACTCTCCTACTTCAAATTCCCTAATAAGCTCATGATCAGTGGAAAGAACCAGATCTAAGATTGCTTGATCCCTAGTTGGTTTGTCTACAAATTGGGTTAGAAAACAGTCATTATAGCAGTCAATGAAGAAGTTACCTTCCCTATTATTTCTTTCTAAAAGGCTCCAGTCTACATGAGGCAGGTTGAAATCTCCCATAACACTGGTCAACAAAGATTTTTCATCAGAGTAAAATTTGTGGTGGCTGGATAGCATTTTTCACGCTGATTCCAAAACTGCATTCAGATTTTTTCTAGCACGTATAGTTTTCAAGATGAAGGCATATATATAACTACACAGATTTAACCATTTTAAATAGGCAAAATACGAATATTTCAACATTTGATTGTGTTTATTTTATTGTGTTTTTTTAGTTTATTCATCTTATTTATTTCAATTATCTTAATTATACATCTTATGTATTTCAGGTGAGAGCTTTTACGTCTAGCATCATTGTGATTCAGGCAACAATGCCGTGCTTTGTGTGTCAAAAGATCAGTCCAGTCCAAGAACTTGTTGTGTCAAGTTGGTGTACATTTTTTTTTAATTTATAGTTTGCTCAGGTCAGTCAACATGCCTTGACAATGTAAGAATGACCCCGACAAGTTCTGTTTCGTATGCGGCCAGTTGACAACTAAAACACAGCGACGAAGTATTACAACCGACATTAAGAAAATATACAAGCTATACTTTGGTTGCCATCTAGGTGACCAAGATAAACCATGGGCGCCACATCAAATCTGTTCTGGCTGTTCAAATGGATTACGTGATTGGCTTAACAAAAAAAAAGCTTCAATGCCATTTGCCATACCCATGATATGGAGGGAGCCGAGAGATCATCATGAAGACTGTTATTTTTGTAGTGTGAACTTAATTGGGTTTTCTGCCAAGAACAAACACCAGATTGTATATCCAAACTTGGATTCAGCATGTAGACCAGTAAAACATGATGAAACATTGCCCATTCCAATTCCCCCAAGTGATAGGCTAGATTCTATCATAGATGACATGGAAAGTGATGAAGGTGCAACTGGCATTTCCGGACCATCTACAGAACCAGAGTACACTTTTGAAGGTAGACATTTAGAGCCTAAAAAGTTAACCCAAGGACAGTTGAATGATCTTGTTAGAGACTTATCGCTGTCTAAAGAGAAATCAGAGCTTCTCGTCTCAAGACTAAAGGAGAACAATTTACCTGAGAACAATGTTCGTATTAGTTACTACTGAAAGCGGAATTTTGAATTAACAGTATTCTTTCAGTAGACCGTCCTCTCTGTTATTGCCATGACATCAATGGACTATTTACAGCCATATCTCAGACGTATGTGGCATCTGAGTGGCGCCTCTTTATTGATTCGTCGCAGAGAAGCCTGAAAGCAGTTCTTTTGCATAATGGTAATATAAAGCCATCCATCCCCATTGCCCATTCCGTCCATCTAAAAGAGACATATGACAATATGGATATACTACTTAAGGCAATCAAATACGACAGTCATCAATGGAATGTTTGTGGAGATCTAAAAGTTATAGGAATGCTTATGGGTATGCAGTCAGGATTCACAAAATTTTGTTGTTTCCTTTGCCTGTGGGACAGTCGCGCCACTATAGAACATTACACCAAAAGTGACTGGCCACTTAGGTATACATATGTCCCAGGGATAAGCAATGTCCAGTCTGTCCCTTTAGTGGATCCCCAAAAGATCTATCTGCCACCTCTTCACATTAAACTTGGTTTAATGAAGAATTTTGTTAAAGCAATGGGTAAAGTCAATTCTGAAGGGTTCCAATACCTTTCAAGGAAATTTCCAAAGGTTACTGCAGCAAAATTGAAGGAAGGAATTTTTTGTTGGGCCACAAATAAGGGAGGTTTTGAATGACACTGAATTTGAAAAAGTCCTAAGTCTGCTGGAATTGAAGGCTTGGCTGGCATTCAAATGGATATGTGAAAACTTTCTTGGAAGCAACAAGTCACCTGCGTATAAGGATGGAGTCAAGAACCTCCTTGATGCCTTCAAAGAAATGGAGTGTCAAATGTCGTTAAAAATTCACTTCCTGCATTCCCACTTAGATTTCTTTCCTGAAAACCTTGGTGCAGTGAGTGACAAGCAAGGAGACAAGGAGAGCGCTTCCATCAAGATATTCAGATGATGGAGAAGCGCTACCAAGGATATTGGAATGAAAGCATGATGGCGGACCATTGTTGGATGCTGTATCGTGACAATCCAGGCCAAATTTACAAAAGGAAATCATACTCGCAGCGCTTTTAAAAATAATGTATATCTTCTTCCGCAGCTTATTATCCCATCTTTACATGGGGTCGCTGTTTTTGGTTCGTCTTCTCCACTCTCCTCTGTCGTATACCACGTCTTCCTCCAAGTCCTTCTCCCTGATGTCCGCCACCACACAGTCCCTCCATCTCGTCTTCGGTCTTCCTCTTCTTCTCTGTCCCGGCAACTCCATCTCCAGCACTCTACGCCCCACATACTCCTCCTCTCTTCTCCTGATGTGTCCATACCACCTCAGCCTGGCCTCCTGCACCTTAGATGCTTCCGCCACCTTCACTGTCCCTCTTATATGCTCATTTCTGACCCTATCCCTCCTCGTCACTCCACACATCCATCTCAACATCTTCATTTCAGCCACATCGATTTTTCTTTCATTGCTCTTCTTCATTGGCACAGTCTCCATTCCATACAACATTGCCGGCCTCACCACTGTTTTGAATACCTTTCCCTTCAGTTTCACTGGGACCCTCTTATCACAGAGCACCCCTGATACGTCTCTCCAGTTCTTCCACCCCGACTGTATTCTACAGTTTCTCTCTCTCTCTGCTCCCCCCTCTGCATCCACTATTGACCCCAAGTATTTAAAATACTCCATCTTAACATGCTCTCCACTCAATGTCACTTCCCCTCCTCGGTCCTGCTGCACATCACATCTCATATATTTGGTCTTCTTTTGGCTAATTCTCATCCCCCTACTTTCCAATGCCTCTCTTCAATTTTCCAACTGCTGCTGCACCTCCTCTTTCGTCTCCCCACTCAACACAACATCGTCTGCATACATCATGCACCACGGCGCCTCCCCTCTAATCCTGTCCGTCAACACATCAAATACCATATTGAAAAGGAAGGGGCTCAAAGCTGATCCTTGGTGCAGACCAACTTCCACCCCAAAGCTCTCTGACACACCCACGCTACTCCTCACCTTAGTTGTTACTCCCCTGTACATCCCCTTGATCAGTTTAACATACTTCTCCAGTACCATCTTTTCCCTTAAGCATCTCCAAACTTCCTGTCGTGGTATCCTATCATATGCCTTCTCCAAGTCAATAAAAACCATGTGCAACGCCTTCTGCCCCTCTCTGTACCTCTCTGCCAACTGTTTCAATGCAAAAACTGCATCTGTCATTCTCCTTCCAGGCATAAATCCAAACTGTTCCACTGACACTTCCGCTTCGTCTCTCAACCTACTCTCCACTATTCGCTCCCATAAAATAATGTATATATTCTTTATTTATAAGTACATTGAATAAGGTATATGATGTATTTGTTATTTAGCATTCCTAAGTGTGATCTATACATCCATAAATTTTCTTATAGCAATATCAAAAACTTAAGTATCAAAACCAGTGTATCTATATAACTATACGTGCTAGAAAAAAATAAAACCAGATTCGGAATCAGCGCGATAAATGCATTAAGAAAAGTATGATCATGTTTGTGATGAGAAGAAAAAGTTTCATTTTGTTGGCCAGTGTAATTAATGTTCTAGCACTTCAATCTTTATTTATTTCTTGAACCATGTTGTCATCAACTTCGTGTTTAGTTTGGAGGTCTATAAAATGCACCTATCCAAATGTACTCCCTGCCTGAAACACAGATATTAACCCAAATTGATTTTACCTTATTGTTTGATTTAATACTATCATTCTGAGCTGAAGTTAAATTATTATTAATGTGTAAGACCAAACCACCCACTTGCCTATTCATTCTCTGATATACATTGTATTTGTATAACTATTTAACTTGTACTCTGCTCTTGTCATTGAATGCTGCCTCACTAATCCAAGTCTTGCTAATGCAGACTATATCCAGATTTTCACTAATATAATATTCATTTTTGTTATTCCTAAGACTCCATGCATTTGCATAAAAACATTTCAACCCTCAGTTTTAAGTGGTTCCCTACCTTTGGCTAGATACCATAGTTGATATGCCTATTCTTGACATAATCTGTATTTAAGACCCTAACAGTATTTACTTTACCTATACCCTGATGCTTTATGCCCTCTGTTGATCTAAAGTTCAAAACCCCAAAGAACTCTCATTTTCCTATAGAAGCCTCCCATATAAAGCAGTTCCCTTTCTACTAAGATGTAATCCATCCATATTGTAAAGCTTCCTCCTTTCATAAAAATTATCCCACAAATCTATGAACTGAACCCTTTCACTACATTTCATCCTAACTTCTTCATTTAAGGCTAAAATTCTACTTGTAAACTCCATGCTTACCCCAACTCTTGATAAAATGCCCACTACATAACCCTTGCTCTGCCTATATTTTAAAGTTTCTATCAATTCCTTGTACCTCTGTTTAACTGCTTCTGAGTTTAACTTAACCCTTTAATGATGGATAGTATCTTAAGGTCCACCAGAAATAATATAAATTGTACAACAATGCCTCATTTCTATAAATGTTTCTACATATTTATATATAGATGTCATTTAGTTGTTGGGAAAGGAACCCAAAATGTGTGTCATTTCAGTGACTAGTTACTAAAATATTTAGCTTTGAATAACAATAAAACCTATAGCTAGCTACATTCTGGTAACAAGAGTGGCTGCATATGCTGCAGACTTGTCCTTGAAGGGTTAAGTGATTGTATGTCTACACAGCAGTATTTTGACACATGATTTTTATCAGTTTCTCAATTTTGTAAACCTATGAAGATGATGTAATCATGGCTCTGACAAAGCAAACAAGATGCATGGTTGTTTTATTAAGCTTAATTGATGTGTGCAGTAGGAAAAAGAAGCTAGATCTAAATGGCAACATTGGGTGAAGACATGGCTGATGAGAAGAAAATGTGAAGGAAGTTTTAATATATTTAGAGAATTAAAAACTGAAGAATCAAGATGATTTCTGTAATTATATGTGAATGTCTCCTGCAATGTTTTATTTTCTTTTAAATAAGGTTAGGCTTTGTAGCATCACATGGGGTGATTTGAACCACCTAATGTGAAACTGTTATAGCTTCATTATTTTTCTTTCAATTTTCACCAGATTTTCTCGATTTACGCATGGTTAAGTATCTATAAACAGTGAACAGAAAATTGAGTTATCTTATTTACTTACTGAGATAATTGTCCAAAAGTCTGGTTCCATTAAAAAAACTGAAGACTGGGATGAATTGAACCATAACTTCATGACTTGACCAACCAGAGTATAATAGCTACAGTCAGCATAAACATTATTTAATTGAAAAATAACCACACTTAACATAATCACTAGCTATTTTACTGAAAAATATCCACAATTGAAGAACCACAATCGCTTAAACTTGGGTAATGTAAAATTAAAGGTTTATTAATTGATTATTTATTGAGCACACTAATATATAGGCCTTAAAGTTTTTATATTTATTGTTTATTTTGGGCCATATATTTACTTAAATGGGAGAGTACCCTCAATTTGTATTGGACCCATGAACACTAGAAATTATATTTTAACTTCTGAAATGTCTTCACATTTGGGCCAATCAAACTTTCCATCAAGCTTATAGTGTAAAAACTGAAAATGTACAGTCTTCTTTTTAACCTGTAAAACCCTTCCTATGTAGAAATTTTTATCATAGTATACAGCATAGTATTCATCCTTCTGTATGTTTGCCTGTATATTTGTATATAATTGACTAATCCTAGCACCAGGTACATTTTCACAAACATCATCATTATCTGATGAGGTATATTGTAACTCCTCTGTTGTTGTTGTTGTTGTTGTTGTTGTTGTTTAGCCGATCAGCCCACCCTGATCGAGCAAGCCGGCGGCACGCAGGTAACCGATCGCCCTCTCCGGAGTGGACCAGAGGTTCAGCGCACTAGTGATGTTGTGTTGTGTTCGTTGTTGTGCTAGAGCGGTACAGTCCGTCATAATGTGTGCAATTGTTTGTGGTGTGTCTTGGCACAGGTGGCAGGTGTCGTCTATGGAGTTGTCTAGTCTGTGTTTATATGTCCGTAAGTTTGGGTGATGTCCACATCAGAATCGTGCTAAGTTAACTCGATCCGATCTGCTCAGGCTGATCTCTGACCTGTTAATGGGTGGCGGCTTCGCACCTAGGACCGCATTCGGACCGAGTCGTGTCAGTGCTTTGTGGGTTAGGTGTGTGTGTGTGTGTTTTCTGTACTGTGTGATGTCTGTGGGGCATGGTATGGAATGGAGTATTTCGTTATAATATATCTGGTGTTACCTTAATGGTGCGAGGTGTTGGTGCATGATTGTACATGTAGTGGCAAGGGTGTTGTGGGTTAGTTGTCGCTGCTGCCATGAATTGTGTTCCCCTCATGTGTAAATGTTCCCTAACTTTTAGTATTTTTGTTTCTGTGTGCAGGTGTTCTATTGGTGGTGTTTGAGTGCATCCTGTAATGATACAAAGTGCGTTGTTTTGTATTGTTTGTAAGGTGTTTATGTGTGTGTTTGAGATAATGGGTGCCCAGCATGGGCTAGCATAGTCCATAACTGAGCGAATATATTGTTTGTATATGAGTGATGTTGTTTCCTGCTGGTGTCCAAAGTTTGTGCCTGTTAGTACCCTAAGCGTGTTAAGTCTTGACGTACATTTGGTTTTAATGTCCTGAATGTGGTTTGCAAAAGATAATGATGTGTTGTATGTGACACCAAGTATTTTGGTTCTGTGAGTGTGTGGAATGTTGATGTTGTTTAGTGTAAGTTGTGGAATTACCTGGTGTTCTTTTGTGTTGCTTGTAAGCAAGGTGATGGTTGATTTTGTGGGCGCTACTTTGAGTCTATTGTGTGTGAGCCAGTCTTGTATACTGTTTATGTATGTTTGTAGGTTATTTGTAGCGGTGTCGATGTTGTGGGTGGATGTTAGAGTGATATCATCTGCATATGATGATAAGGTAAGCTTGTTATCTATGGGTGTTGGAATGTCATGCATGTATAAGTTGAAGAGTGTTGGTGAGAGAACAGAGCCTTGAGGGACCCCGTTCGGAAAAAGCTTGTTTTTGGATGACTTGCCATTAAATGTGACATGTGAGTATCTTCCTGAGAGATAGTTGCTCAGCCACCTTTTGGTGTTATTGTGCATGTTTGTGTTGAGTATTTTGTTTATGAGAGAGAAGCGTGGGATAGCATCAAATGCTTTACTAATGTCTATTGTTGCTAATAGTGTACGTTGAGCTGGTCTTCTGGAGTTGATGCCATCCATGATGTGCTGCGTGAGGTTAGTGAGTAATGTCGTGGTTGAGTGGTGAGGTCTGAATCCATGTTGAGTAGGCGATAGTGGTATGTGTGGGTTGGTGATTTGTAAGATTAGTCTTTCTGTTACTTTGGAAGGTGTGCATAGTAAAGTAATGGGTCTATAGGAAGCTGGTTCTGTTGGATTTTTGTTTGGTTTGAGTAGTGTAATAATTTTACCTTGTTTCCATATGTCAGGAATAATAGTGTTGGTATGAATATGTGCTGATATTTGTGAGAGCTAATATTCCTTGTGGGCCCAAGTGTTTAAGGTGTATGTTAGATATGTTGTCTGGTCCAGTAGCCTTTGAATTCTTAATGTTTTTGATGATCTTGGTGGTCTGGACTGTATTGAAGGGTGTAATGGTCATGTTGAGTCTGTAGGTTTTCTTGTGTCTGGCTGTTTGTCTGTCTGCATGTTTCTGGTTGTTGTCTCTGTTTAAGTGACTTATCTTTGCGTAGTGATTAACTAGAATGTTAGCTTGTTGTGTGTATGTTGGGATATTATTTTGGCTGCGACAGATAGCCGCGTGTGAGGTGTGAATGCCGCTGTTAGAGTGGGTAATGCTGTTTATAGTCTTGTATAGCCTGTATGTATCTGTGGAGTGGTTTAGTGTTGTTATGAATTCCCTGAATGTTTGTTTGTTTTTCTTTGAGTTTGTTGTTTATTTCTGTGTTGAGCTGTTGTATCTGCTGTTTTATGGCTTCTGTGTGTGGTGTTTGTGTTATATATTTGAGGTTGTTACGTTGCCTTATGAGGTGGGCTATTTCTCTAGTGTAATTTGGGTTGTATTTCCTAATGCTGCCCTTGGGTATATATTTGTTTGCATTATTGATAATCTGATTAAATGTCTTGAGTGTTGTATCGATGTTTATGATGGGTGTGCTGTTTAATGTGGTGAATTGTTCCTCAGTCTGTATTTTGAACTGTTCCCAATCAGCTTTCTTGTAATTTCTGTAAGTGTGCCTAAGGCTGTTGGGGCAGAGTGTAGAATGTGTTGTCATCATCAATAAAAAATAAAGATATCAATAAAAATTATCATAAAAATATAAAGAGTAGGTGGTTCAATTTGCCCCAGGGTGAATTGAACCACATTTCGAAAGTATATAAATAAAAAAAACTACTGTTAATTTTTTTACAAATGACACTCAAAACTACGGCCTTTTTTGATTGTGTGCTGCAAGTTTCAACAAAAAATGTTCATCCATGTGATCACAGGACAAAGTTGAAAAATTGTAGTGTTTTTCACACACGAAATTTTTGATGTGCATTTTTTGCATCTTTTTTTGCTTATAATTTTTTTTTCATATTCATATGCAACATAGTTAAGGGGTTGGGTTTTAAGATAACACTAAGTAAATTCTGATTCCTTTTTCACTTTATTTTATTAGCAGGGGTTCTAATAGCCCCAGTGGCTCAAATGGTTCAATTTGCCTGGTGTGATGCTATTGAAAAACAAGATACACACGAGGGAAAGTATCATATTTCAGCCAGTGCAATTCTTTCCTATACGGTACATGTACTGTGAATGCAGATTACCAAGTTTCTTCCTTGCTACTTCAATATTAATTTTTTCATCAGTTTCTCTTAATTCTTCTACAGTTTTGCTGTAGGCCTCTACTTTTGTATCCATTTTGTATTCTTCACTTTTTATGTTCTATAAACATCTATGCTCCCTATAGAGGTCAATAAGTTTTCTTGTTTTAACTCTGTTCCACTCAATCTGCTTTTTGCATGAAGAGGGATTACTGTAGACCAGTGGTTCTTAACCAGGGGGGTGCGCCCCCCTAGAAACAGGAATTTCTCTAATTGTATTTGTTATTCTCTTAATGAGAGCATGGGCTAATATTGAGAAGTTATTGAGAATGTTATTTTGATTGAAGGGGGGCGTGGAGGGAAGGACCAATTCCTAGAGGGGGCATGGTAGTAAAAAGGTTAAGAACCACTGCTGTAGACCATAAACATCCTCATCACGTGGCTATGGCCAAAAAACTGACCAGTGATGAGAAAAATATCTAGCAAACTGAAGCTGATGTTGGCATAAAAAAAATCACTGTTCAGTTGTAACCAAACCCATGGCCACACTATAAATGGGAAATGAACAGTGACACTCTTTGGTGAAAACTGACAGTGCCCACAGATAGTCTGGATAGGGCTTTATATCATGGCATAAAATATGGGTAAATCTGAGTTTAATGTTAAACCCATCCATACCTCTCCTCCGAGCTCTCTCATCACCCTGCTTCCTAGTTTTCTAGGAAGCAACCCTAGAGCCAACAGTGGTAGGAGGATGGACAGGACATTGGTTACTCTCCTGGGGAGAAAACACCTTCACCAGAGCAAGGAAAGTGATGGGGCATACAATATCCAAACACCAAAGCATTTCCCATGGCTGGAGAATACGGGCCAGGCATGACCAATGAACATACCCATTAGGAGAACTAAATACCAGGGGGTAAATCCAGGATAAATAGACAGGTAGAAGTGCTGATATAACACTAATACATCTTCAATATTCACGAAACTTGGTATTTAACTGGGTATACAAAAACAAATTCTCAAATTTTTTTAAAATCAGTCAAATAGGTCAAAATTTGGCCAAATCATGACCTAAGAATTTTTTAAATCCCTATATCTCAGTTTCTAATTGTTGTAGCTTAACCCTTTGAGTACTGATGGTACAAATTGCTAATGTTTCAAATACATGTATTCATAACTTAACCCTACAAAACATTCAGGGCTTAAAGGGTTAATAAACTTTATATGGATGGACGTGGACTGAGCTCTAGTTTCCAAAAATGGTACTTTCATTTGGATAATTTAATAAAAAAAACACTTAATTTTGAAAAAACAAAAATTTCAGGATTTGACATTGAAGGGATCAATTTAAAAAAAAATTTTATTGAAGAAAAAATGTTGCCTGAGCAAAGATCTGCCAAGAGGACATCTGCACCCAAGGAAGGTTTTGCTGTGCATTTGGTGGGATATTCAAGGAGTAGTTTATTTTGAACTATTGCAGCTCAATCAAACCATTACAGCTGAAGTCTGCTGTCAGCAACTTCAAAGATTAAGTGCTGCATTACAAACAAAAGTCCTTCTTTGGCCAATCACAAGGGTGTTGTTTCAACAGGACAATGGGCATCCTCATACTGCTCAAATCCCCCACTGCCAAAATTGAACAGCTTGGTTGGGAAAAAAGCAGGGCTGTGGAGCTGGCACCAAAATCTTAAGCTCCGGCTCTGGCTCCGGCTACAGCATTTTCAAATTTCTGGCTCCAGCATTTTTTTTTATGTCCAGCTCCTCTCACCATATATTAATGATTGATAAATCTCTTGAAATTGTACCTTGCTACTCATAGGCCATAGCAGGCAGCCACACACAACATTTCATCACCATCACATGATTCATGAGGCTACTTTTTAAAATTTAGACCAAAGGGACAAGAACTAATTTTAGTTTCACATAATTGTTCATCATTATTTTCTTTCTTAGTGACAAATGAAATATTTTCCATCTGTAGAAACTGTGAAGTATTCAAATAATGCGGACTTTGTTTGACTTTGAGATCTAGTTGTCATTATGAAAGGGCTCAAAAAAAGAAGAATGAAACTTAATATTTTCAATTTTTAAAAATTAAGCTTACTAGTTTAAGTTTCTAAAAATTAACACATTTCCTGAAAAAAATTAAGTCCAATTTAGAAATCATTCAAAATAAAAAAAAAATAGCATAAAAAAGTTTGTATCTAAATATGAACTCTTTGTATTGGGCTGGAGCCGGAGCTGACACATTTTTTATCAGCTCCAGCTCCAACTCCAGCTCCAACTCCAGCTCCAACTCCAGCTCCATTCACCAAAATTGCTTCAAGCTCCAGCTCCACAGCCCTGGAAAAAAGTCCACATCCTCTGTATTCACCAGACCTTGCACCATCAGATTACCACCTATTCAGAAGTCTTCAAAACTATCTTGATGTGAAAGAACTTTAAAGTTTTGAGGCTATCAACATTGCCCCCCTCTGAGTTTTTTTTGCTTCTAAACCAAAGGAATTTTATCAACATGGAATTGAAATGCTTGTAGAGAGGTGGTAGAAAGTCATAGAAAGTGAAGGAAAATATATAATTGATTAAAATTTATTTTCATGTATGTTAAATGTACACCATGGATCCCCCATCAGTGACACTTTCCTGAGGCCTACTCTGTCTATGAATTTATGCAGCCAGCCCTGACTGACTTCCAATGAACTTGGGAGTTTTGGTGCTCCTTCCTTCCTTTTTTTTCTTTATCTTTTGTAGCTCCAGTGCCTTCTCCTTGATCATGAGTCTGTTCAAGGGCATCTGATGGACTTGCATCTCCCTCACCCACAACTTTAAGGCCGCCTCTATTTTCAAACATGGGTTTGACTGTGTGTTTGAAGGTTTTGGGGACTGATACTGATGCGTAGGCACTTCTGGTTTTCTTGCTGCTCACCTTCATTGTCTGAATAGTGCCCTCATTGACTCCATGCCAACATGCAATCACAGTTGTACCAACCCTGCAATTGAGCTTGTCCAAATCTTAATATATCTTCCAAGGTAAAATGCTTCCTTGTCTTGGCAGCCTTGCTGGTTGATGGTGTAGAAGCAGGTTGTTTAAGCATGGTGGAGTTTGGGTAACACGTGGTTAACACTAGTAGCAGTAACATCATCACAATGCTGCTGGCATGTGAGAATGAGGTGTACTGTGGTCGGGGTTAGAGAATGATGTGGCATTTAAATTCACTTGATGCACCATCTGGTGCAGCATGGGAGAACTTGGTGAATTCATAGGTGTAATTTAGGGTGCTGCATTGAGAGTGTATGAGTGAAGCTATCCCCAATGAAACCTTCACCAAGAGAATGCAAACTCCCTCTGATAGCTCAATCACTCTTGTCTAATAAATAGCTTGTAGACAAAAGGAAATAACATTTAAAAGAGTACCATGTCTTTAGGATACCTCAAGCTTCAAATTACTATCATCACATATCTTGTAGGGAAATGGAGACTTCTTCAAAATTGGATATACAAAAAATGTACAAGTGGTTACTTATGCAAAGCTCTACCCCTATTTCAGCTCCACTACTTTTTATAATCAAACTTTTACTAAGTATGCCTGTAGTTGTAGGTTGGGTTTAAACTTCTAAAATAGGGTACTCTGTATGGATGTCACTGCAAATGTGGTTAATGCTACAGAATATATGTAGGCCTAGATAAAGATGTAATGCAAATCTTTATAATTCATAGGTATTTAAGTTTTGTCGGCCAAAGTGTCACAATGGATTTAAAAAGAAGAAAAATCCACGTAAGGTCAAATGGACAAAATCCTTCAGAAAAACTGTTGGAAAAGAACTGGCAGTTGATCCCTCTTTTGAACTTGAAAAAAGAAGAAATATCCCTGTGAAATATAATAGAGAATTATGGCAACAAACAGGTTAGTGCATGATGAACTTATTCCATAAATGAATGCCATATATGTGTTGTCATAATTTAGACAACTCATTATTATTTTATATATACCCTATATATATATATTTAACTTGGTTAATCTTGTCATCCTATTTGCAGTTGATGCAATTCATCGGATATCTGATATTCGAGAAAGGAGAGAAGCAAAATACATTACTCATAGGCTCAATACCAGTAAATACCATGACTTATGTACAGCCAAAACATTAGTTAAAAAACATATGCACCTTGTTCGATTACCAGCTGCAGATATTAAGGTATATTTTTTAAAGTTTTGTTAAATAGGGCTTATATGATAGTGAGACATTCAGACCCCACATCCAAATATGCAGTCATATCAATTAGCTACCTTATTTCCCACATAGATTGATGATTGAAACCTAAGTAAAAGTACTGTAATCATAATTTAACTGTTTGTTTTGAGCAATGTACATTCCCAGCTGACATTTTTATGATGATAAAAACTCACTGTAGTAGACAGTTTATTTCCACAACAGTTTCGATGCCCACTGGCATCCTCTTTGGGTGGATACAGAAAAACCTGAAGAGGATGCCAGTGGGCATCGAAACTGTTGTGGAAATAAACTCTGTCTATTAGAGTGGGTTTTTATTATATTTTGACCTTCACATAGAAAAGTCGTTTTTTGCATTGACATTTTTATTTTCATAATATATTTCCTTATGTTTCAATTGCTGAGGTCAATGTAGTTTTGATATTTAGGGTCCAGTTATTTACTTGTCAAGCAAGTAATGAGCAGATATCATGTGATGGCAGTCAGAATAACTTCACAATAATTTCTTATGAAATAATATAAGAGGAGAGAGAGGCTAAGGGAATAAACCCTGAAAAAAAAAAACCTGAGAAAGACAATGGGAAACCTCAATATATTCCCAAGTCAAATCATGATGGTTCTTCAAATGGCTACAAATGAAGCAAGTGAGATAAATGGGACCAGCAGTCAATGTGGTGCTCCATTCAGCAGGAGAGGAAGTGTGGGGCCTCTCAGGTCGTCAACTTGCGAGACCCTCATAAAGGATGGATCAAGGCTGGTACATGGAGTGTGAGAACTCGGCCATGCAACAGAGAAGCGAGTTCAAACCATGAGTGATCCCCCTCTTCCCTCCACAGTCTTCACTATACAGTCAGGATGGTACTCTCCCACAGAACGATGGTGAATGGACAACTGACTATTACTTTCCAATAAATTAAACTTCGATTCGTACGACCAAAGGACATTAGATTACTGCTCAGATGTCCAGTTGAAGGGAGACTGGAGGGAAGGAAAATGCATGGCAGATGAAGAATGAAGATGTTGGATGACATCAAGGAAGGTAGAGCCTATCAACAAACAAAGGTTCTGGCACGGGAAAGGGTAACCTGGAGGAAGTCATGATATGGACCTGCCAATGGGCAGAGCACTTTATCATCAGCAAATGACTTGGTCTGGTGTATTTGAACTTTAATGTATTAAGAATAAAAGCAGAGGAATCTTTGTTCAAGAAATCTGGAGTTGTCTCTACTTACTGAACTGTATATACTTCACTGTTTTAGATAGGGTCTATTCATATCATTTCATATTGTTAGACTCTATATTCCTATACCTTTATAAAAAAAAGTTTGATCCATAAAATGTCACTTACATCACCTAAATCCTTATTGTGGCCAAAATATGAAGCTATAGGCCCACAAGCCCTTGGCCTTAACCACGGCAATTTAAAAAAATTTTGTCAGTGGATATAGTGACTCACACCCGTGCCCGCGGGCACACGTGTGCCCGCCATGGATTTGAATGTGCCCGCTGGTTTATTTTGGAATAGCCGGCCTAAATGAAATCTTAACTGGCAATATAAAAATTACTAGAAATGAATTTTTACATGCGAGCAGAGCGCTCACATACATGTTTAAAACATGTCTGAAACCATTGCTTTGCTCCGCCAATTTCTGTGTCGCTTAAAGCGACGATTCTATTTCAACGGATATAATGAATCGAGTTGGCTGATTGGGTGTTTCGTGAAAATACAACCAATCAGAAGGCATTTTAGAAACGACTCGCTAGGCTTTCTGTGTCTTTTCGAATTTTTATTGATTTATAAAGATGAGTGGGCGGATCGATATTTAGTCCGCGTTTGACCTGTCCGCGTGACCTTGTGTGTGGATGCGAACATGAAATGTGTCTATTTTTTAGTCGTTTATTACGTAATTTGACGTTTTCACATTTAGTATTAAAAGTTTAGCATCATGTCGACCGTTCACCCGTTCGTGTCATCTTGTGTGTGGATGCGAATTTGAAATTTGTCTATTTTTAAGTCGTTTTTTACGTAATTTGACGTTTTCACATTTAGTATTAAAAGTTTAGCATTATTTCGACCGGCAGCGTGTCCGATTTTGAAGTTTCAAGTGGTAAAAGTTCAGCCTCTGATATTAGTGGCTAGATCGCAAAATTTTTTTTAAAAATTACATTATTTAATTTTATTTTTATTGACAGGGCTTCATAATGGCGACACGAACCAGTGATAAGACTATAAGGACGTATAATTTTCAAAGTGAATGGGAAGATATTTACTTTTTCTCAAACATAAATTCTAAATGTATATGCTTAATATGCCAATCTACTCTAGCTGTTGCCAAAAAATATAATGTTGAAAGGCATTTTAAAGCTAATCATAATCATTATTTTTAGTTCATAAATTAGGGGAAAATTTTGGTGTTTGTGCCCGCCAAAGATAATAGTTAGCAAATTTTGCCCTAAGGTCTCCGAAGTCTGAGCACCCCGGGATATACTATGAAAACATGCTGCATCTAATATTTCTAAACGTCTGTTTCTCATACTGGTTTCAAATTTACTTTGGTTGCATGGTCATCAGTTTTTGTGAGTCAGCCCAAGATTGAGGCAAGCTTTGTCATTGTCGTAAGAATTACGAAATGGTCTTAAATAGTTAGTTTTATCTACCATTTTAGTTTTTGCTCATTCTGCAAGATCATGCAATGTAGTTACCAAAAAATTATTTTAAAAATAAAAAATTACAAATTTAGATTTTAGGGTTCTAAAAGTTTAGAATTTTTGTATTTTTTCAGGATTTTCTTTGTCAAAATTCTAATTTCTTACATTTAATGAAAGCATTATTGATGTAGAACTTGTAAAGTTTCTATGAAAATTGAAGGTGGTATTTTACTAAAGCTTTTGTCTCGCACGCGAGTGGGTTTGAGAGAATTTGTCTTATTTTCATTTTACTTAACCTCAAAATTTGGCATATTTTTACTTTAGTTATTGTGATGAATTTTTTAGTCTTTCATTATAACTGCGTTAAATGAATGCCATTTTAATTGGTAGAAGAATAGTTCGCTGCTGGGGTAGTTCAGAGTAGTGATGCAACCTGAGATCCTTGGATGAGTCTGGATCAGTCCTGAACACGTATGTGCCTATTTCACATAATTCACACATTGTGCCAGAAACGTGTTGTTCGAGCATTATTCGCGTTGTATATTTAAGCAAATGAGTGAAAAGTAGCGGTGTGGACTAGTTCAATTGCATCATTAGTTAAGGGAAAAGAATATCAGAATATTAATAATATTTATGCCAATCATATTAATACAAATTAACCCCATATAATGGTTAATGTTGTTGAGTCTTACGTTTACCAAAATGATCTTGAGTAAAAATAACACTAGTACCCAAAGTGTAACTCTGTAATAAGATTACTTTCAAATAGAGTTATGGCCATTATTGCTTGTACTTTTTCTTTGATTCATTTCCATTAATTTCATTGTGATCATACACACTGGCTCAAGAAAGAGCTTCTGCCATGAATATTTGCTTTATTTCATTAAGGGACAATTTAAACGTTTTCCAAATTGAAAACCTTAACATCAAAATGTTTAGTTTCCGTTTCAAGGAGGTTTTCGAATTGTAAACTCGACCGGGAATGACGAAAAGGGTGAAATAACCTACGTTATTTTTTTTTTGTACAGAAAACGAAAGTGAAAGTGGAAGAAGAAGTGAAGATGGAGGATAGAGTAGCGGAGAAGATCGAAGCGGGTCCCTCTAAACTGGCAGAGAAGAAAAAGACTAAATTGGCGAAGAAAGTATCAGACGATGCGGAAATGATTGAGGAGGACTATTCCGTCAGTGATGATGATGATGATAGTGATGGCGACTACAATGACGATATTAATATGAGTGATATTGAAGATGAACCCAATTCACTGTGTGAAGAGGTTCCTGTGGACAGTGGCCAATAATAAGAGATTAATTTGTACTTTTATTTGCCTTTTTTGTGCAATAATTCGTACTTAATTTCCAGAGGTTGTGAATGGGGACTGTTTTTGTTCATTATTCAAAAATTCATTTCCCATTCTCCATGGGGTCGGCACGACGCTTGAACTCAGGGTCGAAGACACATTAATTACACACTAGTGGGAATAAGTTATCACTCCAACCTTAGGGATGTAATGTTCTACTTTTCATGACAAGGTTGAGAGTATACCTTTGTTGGTACCAGGTGAGACCAACGTCTCCATTTAATGGCATTTATACACCACAAACGGCTTCCATTCTTCTGTTTCTGGTTAGCTCTTGTGCTACCTATATTAGCTCCATGTTTGTTCGTGTTTGCTAATTTTACATCTTTCGATCCTTTACATGGTCTTAGTTCTCTTCTCTCACCTACACACACACACACATTATTATACTTACCTTACCTTACAACCTTACAAAGGTTCCGCGCGATGATTTCTCATTTCGCGAAGGTCAAGCTTGTCGCCCCTCCTCTCGAATGTGAATATATTAGCAGAGTATATACTATCTTCTATTCCAGTGGTTTTCAAGCTCCTCAAACCAGGGAACCCTTTGAATTTTAATCTACGTCGCGGATCCTTTCTATACATAACCATTTTTTGGACATGCAATTTTAATAATCCCTTTAGTTAAAAAAAAAAAAAAAGTCAATATCAGCTGATTTAAAATAATCAAGTTTTCATTTCAAAACGAGTGGTTCGATAATTGAAATTAATTCTTTGCAAAAAATATTTTGAAACCCATGAAAACCTCTCGTGGTAAACAGTTTGAAAGTCATTGTTCCATTGTGCTCTTTCCTGGACCTTTCCAACATGCCCCTTCCTTCAGTCATCGCCATCTCATACAGCATCTACCCTCCCTGGCTCCCCCTCCCCTATCAAGTTTTGCAGGAATATATGTACCCTACCAAAGACTACCACGATCGCTACGGTATATAGGTCACTCTTCTGACGACACGTAACCCGACACCCGGACCCCTCCCTTTCCCCCACTTCTTCCCGACTCTCCGCCCCTACTTCCGTTCCATCTGGCAACGGGAATGGGACCAGACCACACACAACAAACTCCACAGGATCAAACCGCAACTAGGATACTGAGCCGCCTCGTTCCACCGGTCCCGCCATAAAGAAGTGATTTTAGCCCAACTCCGCCTAGGACATACAAGCATTACACATGGTCAGTTGGTCACCTTATAGCTAAATCGCCAGCCCTGCTCTGCCCTACCTACCATACCCCAATCACCTTGTCCAATATTTCCATACCCGAGCGTCTACAATCCATACTCGCCGAAGGCCCCTACTTTTCAGCGGAAGCGATTTTCCTTTTCCTCACCCACTCCCATCTGCTTCATCGCATCTGGAGTCCATACCCCTCCTTCAGCCTATCTAGTAACCGAATCTTACTCGCTACCCTAGTCAACCATCCCCAACCCAGTGACACCACCCACCCACTGACTGTCTCGCTGAGATGTGTACCACTTTCCCTAGGTACGAATCGGCGGTTAAGTAAAGAAAAAAAAAATTTAACGATTGAGTCCTCTGCATTTTTATCTGTGGATGAACTTCCATTGAACCCTTGAAATTGATCGACCAATTGAACACCTTAATTATGAATTGTCTTTGTAACTGGTAACATCCGGAACTGCTGTTTCCCCCTCGGATGGATTTCGTGGGCGGATATGTGAGCGCTGTCCCTGAGCCCCGAGCAATCAGAGTAGGTGGCCTGCTCAACTCCAACCTCGGCGGAAGTGGGAGTTGAACCCGAGAGTTTACAATTTGAGTCCAATTTTGAATCACCAAGCCACAGAACATTAGCAACAACTAAGTGATTCAAAAATTTTTCTTATTTGGAAAGGTAGAAGTATTTCCACAAATTAAGTTGGAAATTTAAAATAAGGATGCGAGTATAGTTTGGGGTTTGGAACTCCACATACAGCATGCTTGAGTATTACTTTAATGACCTTTCGCACCACTGCTACGCGGAAGGAAGCAAAGTTTTCGAGTATTGCTTCTACGCTATGTTGATGCCAATGCGTGGTAAGAATTACAATGCAGTACCGAATCTCTCGCTTGTCTATAGGATTTTGGGAAAGTAGAGAAAGAAGTTCTAAAGGTTTTAAATATAATGAAGGTTGGTTCTTTATTTTGGCAGTTCCATCACTTTTCATCATTTTGCGTTGTTATATTACGTGGTTTTATATACAGGGTGTACATAAAGTCGGGATCTATTTTTGTGAAGCACTTGGAAATTATATGGAATTCGATCATAAAATGATAGTGGTAACATTTATTAAATAATTAAGAGTAGGATTCGACGTGACGCCCATCAGTATCCTCGCACAGCTCAAATCGTTCCACAGCATTTCTAGACACATTCTGGAGCATTTGTGGGGTTATGTTATCTGCAGCAGTTCATATACGTGTACGTAAGTTTTAAAGATTCGTAATCTTCGTCTGATAGACATGCGATTTGATAAAGCCCCATGCAAAGAAATCTAAAGGGGTTAAATCTGGTGATCCCGCTGGCCAAGGTCTGTTGCTTCCACGTCCGATCCAGCGATTTGGAAAACGTCCATTTAGAATTTAGATAATCCTGAACAATTTTGCATAGTGACAAGGAGCACCATCATGTTGATAGACGACGGTACTAACAATCCTATCCCCGTCGTCTATCAACATGATGGTGCTCCTTGTCACTGCCAAAATTGTTCAGGATTACCTAAATGGACGTTTTCCAAATCGCTGGATCGGACGCGGAAGCAACAGACCTTGGCCAGCGAGATCACCAGATTTAACCCCTTTAGATTTCTTTGCATGGGGCTTTATCAAATCGCACGTCTATCAGACGAAGATTACGAGTCTTGAAAACTTACGTACACATATACGAACTGCTGCAGATAACATAACCCCGCAAATGCTCCAGAATGTGTTTAGAAATGCTGCGGAACGATTTGAGCTGTGCAGGGATACTGATGGGCGTCACGTCGAATCCTACTCTTAATTATTTAATAAATGTTACCACTATCATTTTATGATTGAATTCCATATAATTTCCAAGTGCTTCACAAAAATAGATCCTGACTTTATGTACACCCTGTATATCAATCAGGTCATCTATAAGTAGTGTCGTTTTTTAGATCGGAATTTGAAGGACCAAAAAAAAAAACGAAACTTTTTAATCTAGTATATATTTTCCATCGGAATCAATGACACACTGCCAACGTCCTACAAGCTTTTCAATGCCATGTTTATAAAATTCAGGCGGTTTTCAGGCAAAAAACGTAGAGAGACTGGTGTGCAGGTCATCTAAAGAAGTATACTGTTTCTCGTAAAGATAGTTTTGCAGACTCCTGAAGAGATGATTATCTGAAGGCGCAAGGTCTGGAGGATGTGGAAGTTTTTCCCACCCAAGCTCCTCAATTTTTGCAGAAGTGATCCGAGCGGAGTGAGGACTTGCGTTGTGGTGGTGGAACACGATTCCTTTCCGATTAACCAAAGAAGGTCTCTCTTTTAGTGCAGTGTTCAATCGATCCAGTTGTTGACAGTAGACTTGAGCGGTGATTGATTGGTTGTGTGGTAAGGTTTCAAAATGTATTACACCACCTTTATCCCACCAAACACTAAGCAACACCTTCCGAGGGTGAAGATTTGGTTTTGGCTGTGGTGTCGCTGGTTCTTCGGTACAAACCCTCTGTCGACGGCGCTTAACATTCTGGTACAGTATCCACTTTTCATCACCAGTCACTAAACTGCAAAAACGGATCTTGGAGTTCACGGGAATGAAGAGCTGTGCTGATGTTTACCCCGCACCGTCAGATTGTCGACCGACAATTCATGTGGCACCCATTTTCCTAACTTAGGCACTTTCCCGAGTTGTTGCAAATGTCGATGGATGGTGGACGGGGATGAAGAGTTTCTGGACCAATTCTTCGACAGTTGTTGAACAGTCTTCTTGAAGTGCGGCTAACAGCGGGTCATCATCAAACTCAGCATGGCGTCCAGAGCTGCTGCATCTGTCAAACAGCAGTCACCATTCCTAAACTTTTGAAACCATCTTTGACATTTCCTCACATGCAGAATATCGTTGCCATAAACTTCCTGAATGCTTCGCGTTGCTTCAGTAGCACTATTCCCTTTTTTGAACACACTAAAGCATTGTATGCCTGATATGCTCTTCTGATACCGCCATGTTTATGAGGGGTTCACAGAAAGCAAAACACACTTCTTCACTGGTCAAGGTCCGTAAAGTATGTAGCGAAACACGATAGATCTCCTCTTAGATATAACCTTCGGAAAATTTATGCTTAAACCGAGTAGGACTAGTTTAAACTTAATCTATCGTAAAAAACGACCTACCCTATGGGATGACGTGATATGTACATTTACTGTATGATTTATATTTTTATTGTAGCCTGTTTCCCTTTGAACCACGAATTTAACCCAAGGTTATAGATATACTGTACTAGATAGTCATTCGACTCATTTCTTTGCCAATCTGTGTTGGGGAGTAATTGAAAAGCCTTTTACAAAAATAATTCATCAAAACACTTATTAAACAACTACAAAAATGAAATTGTTGACAGTGATAAATTTTGGTTTATTTAGGGAAGACTTAATAATGTTAACCCCTCCGTCTATGGCCCTGGGGTGGTTCGGAGTCGACGGGGGTTCTGGTTAGGAGGCAGCAACGGATCTGTTACTTGCAGTAGTTTCTTCTATACTACTCTCCGAGTTCTTCTTTAGTGGCTCGGAGGATTCTGAGAGGCTTATTAAATTCTTTGAGGTTTCTCTCCGATTCTTCTTGTAGCTTATCGGGAGATTCTAATGACTAAGTTTTCTGAAGAGAGCACGGCTCGAAGGAGAAGATAAAGACTTGTTCTTACTGTGTTTTACTTCTAAACTGTTACAGGTAATGCTCAGCCTCGTAGTTGGTATCAGAACAAACATGGAAGAAATTGGTGGGCTTTATATACCCCAATTCTACTAACATCATCATTATTAAATGTTGAAGAGGCTGTATTATTTTTGCACAATATTTGAAAATAAAGTAAATCTTTTAGCTGTGTAAGGTTTAAACGAATAAACAAGATATTTGAAGATGAAGCCATATTTTTATCTTAAACTGCGTATTTTCAGATCTGATGTTATCATGATCTGCCAAGTTAACTAAAAGTCGAAATTGAACTATGCATCTTTACACTAAAATATGCATATGAGTAAAAATTAAAGGTTTAAGATTTACAATTAAATGCTTAGGCAAGACATGACTTCAACATTTATAATGAAGAAAGAATGTATACAAAACATGACATGGCAAAAGTTACTCAGGATTCATTATTCAGCTAAATCTAAAAAAATGATTATGAGATTTTAAAAAACAACAGGTCATCAATTATTTGGCAAAGTAGAAAGCACATCAAAATTTATCACAACGGAAAAAAAAATAATAAAAATACATAACAGTATTGCCGATTCGACATTCCTTATGGCGACATAATGTCGGGTCGGACATTGAGTACATTGTAATTTTGGTCTACTGTAACTTTGATTATAATTATCAATTCATTTATTATCGTTAACTACAATTTCATTAAAGTACATTGACTACGTTATTTAGTACATTACATCATTAAGTACAGTTTCATTAAAGTACATTACATTATATTAAATTAAAATATTAGTTAATTATAATTTCATTGAAGTACATTACATCGTTTACCATGGTTAGATTATATGGTTATTAGTACAACACAAGTACATGAGACATGACACACATGATATAACATAACGCATGATAATATTATAAATTTGAAATCAAAGCGAGAGGAGGTATTTTAATCTTTGAGCGTTCGAATCTGCAAGTTCGCGAAATTCGATCACTTACCCTCAGCATTTTCGAGTTCATCTCGGGAGGTCAAAAAATAAAAATAAAAATGAAAAAAATAATACGAGAACGTATTTTTGCGTTTTAGAACGAAGGCAAAAGTTTTGCGTTTCATAGATTGACACGAGTAAAAATAGACTGATAAGTTGATAGGGCATAAGTAGACAATAGGTAGATGAATAAAGGATAGCGGTCAAAAAAGAACATGAATTAAGATGAATTAGGGAAATACAGTAATGAATAAAGAAGTATAAATCGAAATTCTACCCAAAAACTCGCTTAGGCGATTTTGGTTTCTTATGTAAAAATGAACATAAAACTATACGAACATAAGTTCTGCATGAAGACAATGAATCCATATAACGATGGTGTAGGAATTGTTCATTGTTCACTTTTTACAATAATAATAAAATTTAGGAAAATCCACAAACTACTTAAATTTGACTTAGACAAGTTTAATCTACAATTGGTAGTTATTTAACTGAATATAGCCGTACTGTAATACGCAAGGCCATAAAAAAATGGATGAACGCATCTTCAGTAACAATCGTTTCTCTATCCAGCTTTTTTACCCTATTAGCTAGGTACATAATATATTTTCATAGAATTATTTGAATCCTATCTGGTTATTTGACCACTTCAATTATAATGTCTAATGCATACCTTTGTTACATTGTTTACTTGCTTCCTTTTTGACCACGGTAAATATTCTCCTCTTGAACTTTGCATTATAATAACGTGTATTTTATGTTTTTATCGAATGCACGGAACCCAGTCCGTTTTCTAAACGGAAAATTGAGGGTACACTATTTTCGAGTATTTACAGACACGAATAAAATATACAGTGTGTGTCCGTTTTCTTCCGTTAAATTTTAAGGAAAGACTATTTCAGCTTTGCGAGTAATTTACTCAAAATTAGAACAATAATTTCGCTTCCATGTGCCCAGAGATGGGCAGTATTTAAGTACATATGTATTTAAATATGGATTTAAATACATTTGTATTGTAATACTTGTATTTATAAATACTTTTTTCGGTGTGTATTTAAATACTATTTAAATACCATTTAAATACTTTGAAAGAGTATTTGTTATTTGAAAATACATATTTTTAAATACATTTCGCAAATACATTTCTTAGCCTCAACTGTCGGATAACAATTTGCGCCCTGAAACAAAATACAAAATCTTTCTAATGATCTAAGCCAGTGGTCTCCAAAGTCGGGTGCGCCTGCCGATCTAGTGGGTGCGCGAAGAAAATTTGATGATTTTGATTTATCATTGTTTTTTCGTAGAAAGTTTTTGAATTTCAAGATGACGACCGAGAAAGAAAATACTTGCTAACAGTCATTCCCAGGAATTTGCGAGATAGTATTCCGATATCGCTTACTTGTGATTAAAATTTAGCAAACTAAATATCACAATTCGAGATCGCCGCATTATTTTGTAAGATAACAGTTGATTGACATAGGGAAGGTACAAGTTTACGAATCGAATTTCAACAGAAAACTGTGCACAGTTCGTGGATTGGATTAAAAAATGAGTACCCAGATTTAGTAAGTGCAGATGCACTCCTTCCATTTGGATCTACATATCTGTGTGAGGTCTCTTTTTCTGCTATGATAGGTATTAAAACCAAGAATCGAAATAAACTGAACTTGGAACCGGACCTTCGAATTGCTGTATCACGAAGTGTCAAACCAAGATTTTCAGAAATTATGAAGCACAGTCAGCGACATTCTCATTAAATTATATTGGTAAGTATATCTTCACACTCGTATTTCTGTTGTATACTATTAACTTACTAGTGAATAATGAAAGGATTTATATATATATATATATATATAATATTTTTTTTTTTTTGCGTGATCAAAAGAGTTTGGAGACCACTGATCTGAGCCACCTGATCCAATCGTTACTAGATGGTCCAGTTGGTTGAATGCAGCGTTTTAATACGCAAGACATTTTCCAAAAGTAAGACAGATTGTGGAAGGATTCGAGGGCAACGGGATCCTCGTTAAAAGAGCGAAAGCTGGCATCAAATCAGATGGGTTCGGTTTTCGGCTCTTACAGTTGCAAGAACAATACTCTTCATTATGTTCTCTCTCAGAAAGAATGGAGAGCACAGATTTCACTATCAAAGAAGCATACGAAGCGGTCAATACCATATATTTTGGAGATTATGATGTTAATATAAAAAAGCGTTTGCAAACAAATGATATCGAGGATATAATTTTGATGACCAGGAACGCTATATCTCCATCATTATACGATCTACTAAAAAAACTCAACCTACCTCAGCATCAGTCGAAAGAAGTTTTTCGATTCTTCGAAAACTCCTAGCCAAAGACAAACTTCAAATCGGAGAATGTTAAAAACTATATTGCGGTGTTGTATAATGCAGATGTGGAATAATTGTATTTAAAGATGTTAACTGACTGCATGTGGAGTGTTGTATAATATATTAGTTTTATGTATTAATCTATAAATAGATCATACAATTTATCACAAAGTACACAACTAATAGTTTGTAATCACAAAAATTGCTTTACAATAAGTCAAATTACACAATTTAATGGTACATATTTACTAAGTCAATGAAGTAAATTTTGGAGGAAAATAGTCGTTTTTGTTTTTAGGTCAATAAAAAATTGCCCTACTTATGAGTTATGCGCATATGTTTATAAAGTCTAATAGATGATAATATCAATAAACTAATGTTACGAAGAGAGGTTTTAGAAAAAATTCTGGCATGATATAGTTGGATAAGTATTTAAAAATGTATTTGAAATGTATTTAAATACATTTTGAAAATGTAATGTATTTTGTATTTAAATACTTTAAGGAAGTAATGTATTTAGTATTTAATTACACTTAAAGTATTTTGTGCCCATCTCTGTATATGCCACACATGATTTGAATTCTCCCGTACGGCACAATATATGTATATTTATATACTTGAGCAAACTTCCAAGAACTGTTTTTTGTCTTTAAAAGGGGAACTAAATTTAATTTTCTCATTTAAATTTTAGCACAGATTTTGTGGAAGGAACATTCGTTCAACAAGCCTTGAGACGCAGATTCTCTCTTCTAATTTTAAGTTCGTTACATTTATGCCCAGTCTTTCTTAAAGAAATTTTTAAATTAAATTTTAAAATCCCCTCTCGATGATATTCCTCAGGCGAAACCAAAGGGTAAGCTAAACCTTTTGAGCAATCATTCACTCGTTTTTTGATAACGCGAGTGTAGTTTACACTCTTCTACACTAACCTCTCTGGTCCACTTCAGCTCTATGATTAAAAAGTAATTTAATGTTCGCATAACATGAAATCGATCTTAAATTACTTAATTTTTATTTTTTACCCATACAAATTCGTATCGTTTTTGCATGATCAATTTTTTTTTGTTGGTTAATTTATACTGTAACCAGTAATTAATTAACCTTATTACATTATTCCCATACATAACAACATATTCTTGTTTCATATTTTTTGCGATTTAGTGATGAAATGAAGTCTCTTCATTTGGCAGTCCTTTTGAAATATCTCGTATTGCCGAAAGTCATATTTCGTTACATATATATGGCGTATACGTTTGCGTTAACGAGTGAACTATAAAAGTGGAAAAGTCTAGAGGAAGGTAACATTTGGTTTGAAATAACGAATAATCAAAACGTTACTTCCATGAAAATTTGCCAACTAACCAGCAGTTGCGTGGTTGTTAGTCGAACGGTATAATCACTGTATATATTTCCTTTTTGCAGGAATTAAGGTTAATCATTTAACCTCTCCACTACCAACGGGGCTAAGGAGTTCCCCCACGCCCATTTTTCGTATTTGTAATTTTCCTTTCAGGTATTTGTTACTTAATCTTTCCAAGACAGTCATATAAATGAATTTTCTTTGCTAATTTCTGAAAGAAATATTTGTGCAATTGTCACAGATTTGTGACTGCTGCTCCAACCAATTAGAACTGCGATACCATAGAGCTGATGAGACTTCTCAATGCTACCCCAGGCTAATAATATCCAAATAGAAAAGTAAATTTATATAACAAAGCACTTTAAAGGATTGGCAAGCTCGTGTAATAGTGTCTTGTTAGTATTAATTTTACTTTGGGATTGATTTTCTTATGGCCAAATTTCACACACGCATTCAAATTTAACTCAATTAGTTGGTAGTGACTTAATTTGTTACAGTGGAAAGTCTTAATAATGATTAGCATCTACAATTTAGTAATTAGAACTCAATACTTAACAATATTAGTCCTGCAATTATACCTGTATCAGATGTGTACACAATTTCTTAATAAATTAACCCAGACCAATGAAATAGACTTGAGAACTATAATTGATTAACCTTACACCTTAAACTGCAATACTCCATATAACATGTACCTTCGCCAGGATCTAGAAATACACTATTGGGCCATCATCATCATGATGCAGGGCCATACCAATGTTAACTCCAGTTGTAGGTATTTTCATTTATGCTTAACACTATGTACCAGGCTCTCTTTGGATGCCACACTGACTTCATAAAAGCATTTCTCCACCTCAAACCCTTGTGCTTTGTTTCCAGATAAATTTTTCTTTCGGTAGACAACCAACAATTGAAATGGATGCTCTTGACTGGAACTTTGTATTTGTGCCACCTTGCAATTTTTCTCAGTACCCACTAGGAATTATCTTGTCTGGCTATTTCTCACTTGTCCATGGGTGGGCCCTTCTGTCCTGTACACCCATTCAAGCTGGAGTTACTGGCAAACCGACAAGCTGTTCAGTGCCTCCACTGATTCTACCTTATAATGTGCCCAAACAGCATTTCCAACTTAACCACACAACACTCATTCCCATGGTAGAGAGAAGGAAATTTTTTTGTTTACTTTGTCATGTCCCAAATCTGTTTTGCCATACACCAGATTTCATGCTAAAATCCACCAAATCCACTTCCTTACGCACCACACCTATTTTGACATGCTAGAGCGATATATACGCGATTTGTCCTAAACAACGAGATTGAAAAAACTAGACTCGTGTGTGTATCTGCAAGAAACCCGTTTGCTAAATTCATCGAGTACTATTGTGAAATGGATACACTGTAAGCAGTAAATAATGATTTGCTGAAGTAATATGATATGTTCAAGACAGAATCGAGTTCTAACAAAAAAGCCATGGGGTAACTTAGTTACTCCCCCTTGGTAATTGGTAGATGCAAAAAACCTTGGTAGTAGAAAAGTTAAGAATGTACCGCTAGTAGGCCTGTTCTGTAATATGTAAGTTAGATTCAACGCATACTTTAAACGAACCTAATACAATAACCTTGTGGATGGTCTTGGTTGGGAAGTAAGAATTTGCCGGCAAATTTTATTACGTTTATTCGACACTTACAGACATTTGAAGAATTACAGAACAAGTTTTTCATTCATAATGAAACCAGGATTTCCATTTAAAAGGGATAAAGATCATCCTACAAATTACTTAAACCCTTGCTAAAACTTGACAATTTCAGGAATAACTTTGAAATTAATCTAAATATTTATATAAATGGAAAATATTTTAATTCTAAGTGTGTGTGTATATATATATATATATTTATTAAATCTAATTTATATTTAACAAATATATCTTAAATTCTTTAAAACTGATAAATATTCTAATTATCAAACTTCGAGTTAAAACTTCATTAATATTAGTCCAATAATAATAATTTTTTTTTAATTACACACTTTCAAAAAAACAATTTTTGAAATCACAACATTGGAAATTCTACGATCACGAACATTAAAATTCTTATACACAATACCTCTGTCAATCATTCCCTCGTCAAAAATAACTGAATAGTGGTATTAAATAAATAAGTTACTCATAATGGAAACACATATTTTACTATAAATAACTGAGCAGTTAAAAGATTTGTTCATCTGTACAGAAAGTTAAATAAATATGGAAATGTACTAAATTTGTGCTACTTCAACATCAAAATTTAAGGTTTAATTAACAATTTTTAGTACATTTTAATAGTTTGATTTTTAAAGAATTGCTGTACTAAATTCAAATTGAAGTAAATTCAACAATTTCATCCACTATCTACACAAACTCTAAAATCCACAGAATGGATTTCTCCAAACTTACTCACTCACCGCTTTTTTTTCTTTTTCTTACGAAACTAATCTTCGCAATGGCTACTTCAAAACGTACCAAATATCTACCATTATAAACTGTATTACTGAAAGTGTACGAGACCTAGTCTATAAAATCGCGGAACTGTTTCATTAAAAAGAGTAATGGTCATTCCGCGAATTTATTGGCAGGACCTCTTATTCTTTTAGTCTTGAAGTTATTCGGGGATCATCATCAAATGAGTAAAAGGGTCAAATTAAAGTTGTTCTTCAATGATTGAAATGTTGCCACTAATTACGAGACAATTTAATAAATTCAACTAGTACAAAAAATTACAAGAAGGGGTTCTTTGCTAAATGTAACAATATGGGTTAAAACAATATCTAATTCACCTACTACATGGCATGGCATGGCATGGCATGACATGACATGTTGAACTTAAGTCGCAACCAAATATAAAATTTAAACATGAAGCGACCACTAAATTTTTTTTTTTTTTTTAACACCAATTCATTCAAAATAATTGACATATTACCTTTAAAAGTAGACACTACTTTCGTAGCAAAAATAACGCTACCAATCCCCATTCGGCAAATCTTTCTTAAAGAACGTAATCGGATTCTGCTAGAAGGTAAAAATTCTAGCTAAATTTGGCGAACTCTCAAGAATCCAATTAGTACTTTAAGTACAGATTTACTGGGTTAGGTTTCTTTCATCCGTGGCTCTCCGTTTCGACAGGACAACTTTCAAAATATTATTACAACCTCTCCCACATACGGATAAATAAATTTACATTCAACTTAGAAGTAAGTCCTTTAGACAGAGGCCGAGCTTATGACATCACGTTCAACAACAGGAAAAATGGCTGACTTCAGAAGACACTAGTTATTATGATAAATTTATACATGCTAAATTCAGACTGTTTCCGACTATTAATTTTAGCTATTGCTATAGTCACACTCGCAAAGTAAAGAAATGGTTAGTGTGTTGACGCTCGCCCGATGTTCTGAGAGGCAGGCAGGCAAATTTCGATACAAATTACAAAGTTCAATGAGTGAATAACTATATCTATGAAGCAGGTTGAGTCCGTAAATTAGCAAATATAAATCATCATAGCCTTATATTACTGGAATTATAATAAATAGCTTTTATATTAACACTTCAGCTGATTTATGGTAAGATGTTTCCAGCGTGTATTTACTCGAACTTATTACAGTACGAAACCGAATAATAGCACTGACGAAAGCCGCTTCGAAAAACTTTAATAACAACTGCAATGAAGTTCTAAGACATCCGACTGGTTATTGGCTAAACTAAGTTCTGTATGCGTTAGATAATATTCAACAATTTCCCGAAATAGAGCGAATGAATTGACAGTAGTAAAGAAACGCGAAATATGAAAATAGTAATAAGTGATTCACTACTAACTGGAATCAGTTCAATCGCTCCGCAATAGTAATAATGGCACACGGGTTGTGCAAAATTGAGAAAGAAAAATAAAGATGAAACCAATTTTACTTCTACGACTAAGTGATAGTTTGAAGCCTGTTCAATTATTTCATCATGCGTATGTAATGTGTGTGGGATATATATAATATCAAAGTGGCTTTCATTCCTTTCAACATAAATTAAAATGAGATCTCGTAAAATGGAACGTGTACAACTCACTAACGTCATATAAACCATACTGAAAATACATCTCTCTATTGTATTTAAGAGGGCTTCATTTAAATTTGGTTGGCAAAAAATAATCTCCGCTAACGATTGGCAAAAAGTTTCATTAAAATTTTAAAAATCTTTTGATCACTTTTCAAATAATTAAACTTGAACAATTCTAGTCAAAGTTATTTCCATAACAATCAAGTATGAAACGTGCCATCTCAGAAAATAAGAAGGAAAAAGTTTAAACCTAAATTTGTCAATTGTCACTGCTCCAATAAAACCCTGCAACAAATAACCTTAACAGTCAGGAATGGTTAGAGAAAGGCCTGACGCGGTGGAAGGTGGAAGCTCAAAGCGAATTTAATTTCCAGGTAATGGGATTGTGATTTGCACGTAACTGACGGGGAACAGGCCCGTTTTTCCATTCAGCGTTCCTTCGTACCAGTTCTCGTCGATGCGCTGCGTCAGGTTGATGGTATCTCCCTCCTGCAACAAACGGCTGGTTAAAGACGCTTTCGAAGGACTCTTACTATGAGGCCGTCAGTAAGAGTTCACTGACGGAACACGAACAAACGCACAATACAATTACAGTAACACACACAAGTTTCAAATTCGCGATGCCCAGCCTCACCCTTAACTTTGCACTTACAAACGAAAATAATTATTTACAACTTTTTTTTTTAACTTAAATCGCGGAAAATCTTATAATAAAAACTACAAAATGAAATTTTTCTAAACATGCAATAACTGGAATTATACTCGTACGACTTAATATTTTTTTTTCCTCAAAAGTTCACAATAACGATGACAATTAGTTTTTCTTCTAAGAATTTCTTAAAATGTGAATTAAAAATTAAATGTTTATGGTTTTAAGGAAAGACAAAATTCTCAACTTAACAAAATGGGAATGTTTGGGTTTCTTTGAAAACCTGATTAAGAATCAAGAAATATTTCGGCCAAATTTCCGCTACGTGATACGTTAAAGGTGTTACAATTAGCCATCAAATGGCAATTTCACGAAAACAAACTACTACGACGAACGGTTACCAATGACGATAAAACAGATAATCAGCGTACTTACTACTATCCACTCATCATCAAAACTGAAACCCATTCAGAGCCAATTTTACAACGTTAATAAGGAAATTATCTGCTTTAAAATGCAAAGTCGATGACAAGAATAGTGAAAACAGAGCAGATGGTTTAGAAAATTAATGGAAAATGTGCACTTTTCATATATATACACACACACACTGCATTTCAAGAGACGAATACTTACACTAAAGCCAAGTTCACCGGGGTTTTCCGGTTCAAAGTCGTAGAGCGCTTGGCAACAAGGGTGATGAGCCATAGGAGTTCTGGCTGGACTCTTCATTGGTGAAGGTAGGGGAGAAGCTACGCGGAAAAGAAGAAAATTATTTCTGTCCTCGACACAATTTTAAAGTGTTTAATCGGGAATACACTCAACCACAAGCGCTTGAACTAAGATTTGTTTAAATAGAAGCCTAACAAACTCGTGAGCCAATAGCAAACGCACTCTTAACGTGATAATTCTAAAGTACAAAGGTGCATCATTTAAAGCACTGAAGCGTGATGGAAATATAAAAAAAAAAAAGTGGGTGGTGGTGGTGGGGGGGGGGGGGGGGCGGTAATAAAGCTAAACTTTCACTAGTAAATGCATAAAATACTCTATTTATCGTATCTTTTAAAACCAAGTTAAAGTTCACACC
>JAJOZX010002965.1:60000-82500 GCA_023014485.1 Bathynomus jamesi | reverse complement strand
TCTAAACAATTGTTCAGATCAAAACTTAACCGGCTCGAAGATAAATTAAATTTCCATGCATGCAAATAATAAATCTTAAAAATAACACCGAATTAACATTATCAACATTAGTTAAATAAAACTAACTTATTATTTATTACTCGTAAACATTATTTAAGGGAAACGAAAGTGGCATATTATTTTGAACTCGCTATTCAGAACTTAAAATGCAGTAAATTACATTCAAGTAGTATTTGTCGCGCAAAAAATGGAATTTTTCTTACAATTTGATCATCAAAAATATTAAAATAATTCACGACTGCTACGTTACATGACTCCAGATTCCTGGGATATTGGGAGCATTGCTCCAGTAAATTTGACCATGAGAAAAAGTAAATTTGGGTTTGGGTTTTGTTCATCCGCTAGACGTTATGCAATTTTTTTGCGTATACGTTCTTGTACAAACCAATTTTTTAAATTACAAATTTAGTTATTTTAAGTTTAGTTGGTAATTGCATATTTAACAATTATTTTATTTTTTGTTAAGCTTCAATGTTTTGATAATTAAAATTTTATTAAAACGTATATTTTTTTAATATAAAATTATCAGGATTGGACTATGTTCCATTGATCTCGGCCAGGTTTGATAAATTGGCCCGATAATTACTTGTGCGGTTTTAAGTAATCCACCATGACTCTAGAATTGAAAAGTTTAGTTAAGTTTAAACTTACTTTTACTTACTTTAACTTACCTACTTTTACTTACTCTTCCTTACTTTTACTAAGTTTAAAGCACTTACTTTTACTTACTTTCATTCTACTATATTTACTTACTTTTACTCACTTTTACCATACTATATTTACTAACTTTTTACTTATTTTGTATTTTTTCAGGTAGTCAATAATCAATAATGGATCCTAATATTGATGAAGTTGGAGAGAAAAGTGAGGGTGTTAAAAGGGGTTACTTTTGTGGTCAATGCAAGAACAAATATTCAAAGAAGCAAAACTGGGAGGAACATTTTAATTCCAAAAAAAATATTTGTTACAATACAAGAGGTCCCAGAGTTTGGGCCCACAGCTTAGATATTGCAGTAAAGAAATACCAGGATGAAGTGCAGCAAAGAGATACGGCAAAGCAGTCATTTAGTTTGTTCACAAAATGTGCTAGTGCTAGACCTCAGAAAAATGAACCAACTTCATCAACTGCTAATCTAGAAAATGAAACTTTTTCACTAGATGTTTCACAGACTGAAGAAAGTGCTTCTCCTCCACCTAAGAAACAAAAGGTAAGTGAGGAATCTGCGCATCAGACTAACAAAACTGCTTTAGAGGAATTTGAAAATTCCCAAATCCAGAAGACATTGAATGCAATTTTGCGCCTAACAAAAGAAACTCACCAAGCTGTTGTGGTTAATAAAGAGAAGAGTCAAAATATGCCTTCAAGTTCAAGTGTTGCATCCAAATCTAATAAAGCAAAAAGCAACAAATTTGACATTTCCATAGCCCATTTAAGCAAGTGTAAATCAATACAAGAAATCCTGAATAATGATTTGATCAAATCTACATTCAAATTGGTGGAAAAGAAGTATCTAGGGCATGCTGATGATTCATTTTCAGTACCAAGTGATATAATGGAAAACATTGCAAATAGTGACACTAATATGCCTGATGTAGATATAGCTGTTGAGGATGATGATGATGATAATCAAGAAGATATTGATGATGCTTCTGATGATAAAATGTTTACATTATATTGCATAGCTTGCACAGACCCCAAAGCATGTGCTTCAGACAAACATTCTAACATAAAAGGTTACTTCAATGTTAAAGATTTAACCTATGTATGCAAACAAGGAGAAAATCAAGAGAGATGGTTTAGAAATCTGAAAACCCACCTGAAGAGACATTTAATTAAACTTCAGCATCATCAAAGAGCTGCTGTTTATGAAGTGATGAAAACATCTTCTCGGAACACTACTAAACGCATAGAAGACTTATGTGGCAACATCTTATACTACATAATGAAAACAAACACTGCATGGGCTCTATATCCAGTACTTCTAGCTGTATTACATAGGTCAGGTTGTGAGGTTGGAAATTTGAATCATAGCACACATGCGTGCGAGACAATTTGTGAGCTATTAGATAATCAACTTAAAGAACAAACTGTAAAGTGGTTCTTAGAACAAACTTCAGTAACAATAACAGCTGACATTGGAACAATTTTGGGATTAAGCATGCTAGTTGTATTAGTTATGAGTGAAGAAGATAAGACTGTAAAACTTGCTGGATAAATTTAGTACGCAGCAAATCGGGAGTTTATTTGGCCAATGAAATTTTTGATGTGTTGAAGTCTCCTAATCACTTGAAACTATCTGAAGAAGCAATTAAATCCAAGGTATCTGGAATGGTTGGAGATGGGGCTTTTTGTAAGGACAACGAGCCATTTAAAAACGAAATGAAAAGTTGTTTGGAGAAAATTTCAAATTTCGATGGGACTTAATGCATCTTGTGAACAGAGCCCACGTTGATGCATTGAAGAAAATTTGTAAACTAAGTGAGCTTTTAGACTTTATTCAGAATCACTCTTCAAATCTGAGATCAGGCCTTGACTATACCATATGGTTCTTGACAATATCATTGGTTTTAAGAGACCAAAACTCAAATCTGATACTCGCATGGTTAATTACGAATTTGATCAATTTGTGGAAAATTATGTTTTTTTTTATCATCCACAAGAGAAAGAAATTAGTGCCAAGTTCTATGTATTGATTTCCTATGTAACAAAGATTATGTTGCAAGTAGCTCAAAAAACCAGAGTTAGTGCAGAATTTGTAGAAAATATATTTTATAAAAAGGAGGGAAAACTGTTATGTTAAGAGTGATGGAAACAATTTCCAAATTAGCTAATGGAGGAAATGCAAATGATGTAGTTTCTGAATTTAAGCACGATACCACAGGGCAGCAAAAGGAACTAACAGCTGAGGATTACATCCTAAATGAAGTTTACAAATACATCAAGAAACGTTCTGATTACTACCAGGTTGCTGAAGTTGCTAGACCATCCAGAACCAGATCTGAAAGTAGTTTTACAAAAGACTCAGTGATAAATTGGCTGACAGAATATATAGAACAGCTGTGGAAATGAATCACAGAGATATTAAAGCATTTTGATAAAGATGGATCAACTGCCTGGAGTGAAGCACCAGCTGAAGGGACATTCTCCATTCTTGGTTACATTGTTGAACACAAAGGATCCATTAAGCCATCTCATTTGACTAAGCTGTGCAGAATTGTGAAGGAGGGTCCAGCTCCAGGCACTAGATCTGCTGTAATGATCACACAGAAAGCCATTGATCAGTGGCCAAGCATACATGGCGGTAAATTCACAACAAATGCCTACATGCAAGGTCTAACATCGTCCACTGTTGCTGCTGCAATGAATAAATAAACTTAAGGTGAGTTACAAACTGTACATTATTGTATTATGATGTTTAGCTAAAACAATTTGTAATTGGTATGTCGTCAATTCAAGAGTTTACTATCATTAACCTATCTAGTGGTGTAAGGGGGAAAAAAAGTAAATTCAGAGCTGTGCTCCAGTAAATTTTTTCAAATCTGGAGTCATGGCTACGTAAGTATGCGTGATGGGTGTCTGCGTAAGTATTATGTAGAAACAGAACATGTACGCTATCATCTATTACGGAGGAAACATGATTCCAAGTGCTTTCAGGAGCATACTGCGTTTCATAAACAAAAGACAAATTGCGTGATAAAAGCCTCAAGGTCATTGTAACTATATTCTAACGAAATAGTATCTGACTGAAGATGTTAAAAAAACATTTCCTTTCGTCCGATTCGTCGGCCTGTGAGAAAAATGAAACGTGGTTCCTGATTGGGCAATTCATAATCTCTAACCTATCGTTTAGAATACATACGGGTGAAATATACAGGCCCCGCCTCCGTAGGCAGAGAATTTTGTTAAAGTGACAAACATTTTTAGGTGTCATTTTGTTACTATTTCGTAGAGATATAAATACAGTAACATCACCGATGAAAAGCTAAAATGTACATGAACTTCATGCATCGTACCACGATGAACTTCCAAATATGAATGAACAAATCTTCGTGTGATGCAAAAAACACCTGGAATCCCTAAACAATTGTGTAAGTATGCGTATGAAATATTTTACAAATTTGTGGCTTTATAAATTAATGATACTAACTCGCAGTACTACAAGAAATCACTGGACAAGACTGTAATTGGCATAATCAAGTTGTCTTTAAGATATACTCGAGCTATTTACAGTTACTTTGGGATAATTATTGAATTTAATCGTGTTACGCGAATATTTTCAATGATGAGAAAGTGAATTTGAGAAGTAAAGTCGCGACAAGAAATGAATTTATTCGAAGCACGAGCTTTCGGCCTATCCTGAGGTCTTCATCAGGTGCGAGATAAGTTACTGTGGTTTTATTTTTTCTTTTAAAGTTGAATAAGGTTTGTAAAGGTCGGTCGCAGGAGTAATGCCAATGTTAACAGTGAAAAGGAAATGTCTGAAAACAAATCAAGTACCATATTATTTACTTAAATTAGTGCAGCATCTGAAAATAATATAATAAATAATAATAAATAAAGAAAAGGACCTTTTAATATATCAATTAAATTTTGGTTCGATAAATTTTAATTCTGTTAATGATCTTAATTATAGGTTCACAGCACACAGGTTTTTAATACGCTTGACTTATCATAGGACAACCATGCGGAGAGGCTTTTTTCTACCCTATTTTTTACTGGTTATACGCTGCGGTTATTAAATTGCTAAGAGGGAAAGGTATGGTTTCAATTACATTCATCAATCAAGTTTATTTCACCAATTACGATGGTTATAAATTATAAATAGTTATAAACCAGTCAGTCCAAAACGTTCCAGACAACGGTGGTAGATTTTACATAGTGTGTGTGTGTGTGTGTGTGTGTGTTTGGGTACTTTTGCGTAAAATCTAACGACGCTGTTTGAATACGAGGATCGGTATGAAAGCTTCCAAATTTTTTTTTTTTAACTACTCGAGTCGTACTGACTGTAGACACTTACGAAGGAGATGGCAAAGATACCTAATTCAGATAAGAAAAAGCTTAACTCTTTTTGCAAAATTTCATAATCGCAGCGAACCATGCTCGTGTTAGAAATATGGAAAAGGGTATTTAAATAAAGATTAAGCAATTTACTTTAAGATACGGTTTGGAAAGAAATTATTATACTCGGTTCAAATAAGCTACTATATAGTTTCGCTCTGCTCGTCCGAGAGCCAACCGAAGACAACCTTATAATAAACACCAAATATTCATTCCGTAATTCTACTTCTAATCTAAAGTAGGTCTAATCTAAAATAGGTCTAATCTCGTTTCACAAAATCTTATATGCTATGGAGCTAAACTACAACAATAATTAGAAGCCAAACATGTATAAAACAAAAAGAAAATACAAAAAGAAAAAAAAAGAGAGAGAGAGAGAGAGAGGGAGAGAGAATTACTAAATATTGACTAAATGGATATCATCAAATAATGTAAAGTTACAGTTTTAACTGGAAGAAGTTCATCGATAGACAAAATAATAATAAATAATAATAATGTTAATAATTGGGGTTGGAAAGGAGTGTTCCTATCATCTTAAGGTTGTCTGACGTTAACACCACACGTTTCGCAACAACATTTTAGAAAGAATTTACAGCAAACAAGCTAGAGACATTAATTAAAATACAATGGAAAAACGTTGAGAAAACGCACAGAATAGAAGGACTGGGAAAATAATAATAATAATAATAATAATAATAATAATAATAATAATAATAATAATAAAAGGCGGATGTTAATTTTGTTTTATATAACTTGTTAAGTCATAACCAATCGCCATTTATTCGAGTTAATTTTCGTACATTGAACGGAAAATACATAAAAAGAAATTTAAATGTAATGATCACGAGCTAAGCTTTAAAAAACTTAAAGTTTATAAAAAGTTAAAAATTTATACAATATAATGGTTAATTGGTGCTTTAAAATTATCTGATTACGGTAGTTCGCAAAGTCAGTACTCAAACAGTTTGTTGGCATGCAAAACATACGGGGTCACCGAAAATATTAAGCTTACGAATAATAATAATAATAATAATTAGCAACTGATATACGTGCGTTATAAACATCAGTTTTCGAGTTACGTGGTAAAATACAACAAAGATCTATTCTCGGAGTACAGTTACTGTAATGATCCGTCAAAGTACCATTCCTTACTGGTGACCACTGCTGCACGCTCTATTGGCAGGTTATAAATGCAATTTAAGTAGTATTCCACATTGGGTTTTATTCCATTTAGTATGAAGCATATCCCACAGAATATCTACACTGGTTCTTCCTTTTGTTTCTCTTCTATCAAGTTCAGTCCAAAGCATTTCAATGGGATTAAGATGGGTGATTGAGGTAGTCATTTCGTTAGTTTCAACGGCTGTTGTCTTTCTCGCTGTTCCATGTATCTATGGTATTGTACTAAGGACGGTAATCCTCGAGAAAAGTAAAACCCTCGTCCACGCGTCTCCTCCTCCTCCTCCTCCTCCTTTCTAAGTGGAAATGCTCAGAACAAAAGGTTACGGAAAAAGGAGAAAGACCAGCGAGAGAAAGGGTAGATTGGTCGTTTTCTAACAAACACCGAGACTGCTTTTCGTTTCAATTTAACATCAATTGTTTGCATATCAATATTGTTAAGAGAAAACCTCACGCCACTGAGGTGGTAGGGACAGTGGCAGCCAGAAATTCGTTACAAAAGGGTACAGCAGACATGAAACCTGGATTGAACGAGGGTATCATGGTTGGAAAGAAACGAAACAACTTTTAATTCAAAGAGAAGACTGCATAACAAAGAAAACCAGATATTGTGAAAAAAGATGTGGTACCATCAGTTAAACATGGAGGAAATAATGTGATGCGAGGTTGTTTTGCTGGTGGCAAGGTAAAGATGAGGGAAGCTTCGTGGAAGAAAAATACCGCAGTATTCTCAAGCATCATGGAATACCATCACGGAGGAACCTTGTGGACGAAGGTTTCACTTTTCAAAAGCATAAAAGGGTCCTACGTACAATACAAAACTTAACCAGATATACCCGAAACGGCAAGTATAGCAACACGTGTTGAAAATAATGAAATGAGCACGTTTTCAATCGCCAATGAAATATTAAGGGATGAACCTCGTAGAAGGGTAAAGAAGGGAGCAACCAATGTGGGATTTGCCGCAGAATGAATGGAGCAAAACCGAAGTGAAACGTTACACAAGTTACGTGAAAAAGTTTCCACATTACGTGAAGTGGTGATTGCCAGCAAACGTAATACTGGGGTTGTTTAACCTCCTTCGCAACATCTAAGGTCATATGACGGAGGACCTACAGCTTCACGCGAGACCCAACTGCATAATCTGGACACGGAGGACGGTCTCCCATCCAACTACTATCCAGACCCAATGTCGCTTAACTTCGCTGATCAACGGGAAACGGCGTTACGACATTGGCTTCGACGTAGCCCCGATTGCCAACAAGAAAGGATATTTTGACAAAGTTAAATTTTCTGATGTAATTCGTGATAAACCCAAGTATATCGCCCATATTTACATCAGTTACTTTGTTATTCATTAGATTTAGTATCTGTTGTGTCCCCATACTTTTACACGCTAGTGAAAATATAAAGATAAAGCACAGAAAAGTAAGGAATAAACTAAATACTACGAAAGGGCGTGGGTGGCTGATGAGTTTATAATGGGTGCGTTACGGTTCTTAAGGCTAAGTGCACACCTGAATGGGTTGGGGTGTGAGCCGGAGATCGAACGGGCGAACCGTAAGGGGAGCGCTGAGGGGTGGTCGCCGCTAGAACGAAACGAAATTTTCAAATATTAAAAAAAAGAGCAATGAACCTTATTCCTCGGGGAACACAAAACCTCGCTGCCAATTACGACGGAGAAAAAGGAGAAAGAATTCCAAGGTCAAATAAAAAAAAATGTACGACTAATAAACTAGATAATTTTACGTGAACTAATTCAACTGCGCCTTTTAGCAGTTTATAATTTTAAAATAGATCGTAAATGACAGTTCTCTTCAGGCTACAATTCCCGATACTTCGTTACACAATGATACGATTAAAGAGAAGATTTCTCATTGCAAAAACTAACAATTTCTAACGCTAAATTAACGAGATTTTCGCCCGATGTTGTAAACTTCTGGTAAGGGACATTCAAATAATTTCATCCATAAACTAGGAGTTTTCACACTTGAAGGGGAAAATTCTCGACGGAAAAATAGTCTCAAATCGATTAAGGACGTCCGTTATCGACCTATCGAATGAAATCTCTACTCATTCATTAATGCGTGAGACAAGCCGTTTTCAATACGTATCTTTAGATTTTTTTTTTTTTTCAAACACCAGAAAAACATTAAATATTCGATAAATAACTTAATAGCTCTTTTTTAAATTTTGTTTTTTTAATGACAAATGAAGCTGCTGCGAGAAACGTTTTAATTAAAAGAAAGCCTTTAAAATAAATTTAATTACTTCAGTCCTACTGATAATGTGCGATGCGACACTGGAATAATCTTTTACACAAAAACTCCTAAAAGACAACGTCAGCAAATTCAAGTTTAGAAACAGTTTAACAAACTAGAAATTCATCTCCTGTCAATACAAATACAACGTTGCAATATTAAGCAATCTTAATTGAAACTAACTATAAGCAAATTTGACTGAAAGAGTTTTAAAAACTCAAAAATGGGAGCGAGTATCATTAAAAAAGTAAGTGGATAGGCCAGATTAATTATGGTAAATGTCTAAATTATATACAACTCTAAAAATACCAAAGGTATCTAAAACAGAAGTATTGTTTACAGCCTGTGTGCTTGTGAAAATTCTACGTAAATAAGTCTTATCTCAAAAACTAAGATCACCATTTTAGTAAGTACTGCAAGTTGTTACTGGCCAACGAATATGAATTACGACAGATGCAATGCGCGATTAAATGAGTAATGTTATTTTTTAAAAAGATTTCAGTAATTCTCGTTTACAGTCAACCCATAAACATCGGCGTCAACCACTGGGAGATAAGAATTTATTAATAACAAAAGGACATGATAGAATGCTAATGTTAAAAAAGTATACATAAATTCCGGGGCTAAAATTGAAAATTTTGATCATCATTAAGTCTGTCTCTATTGATTGCTTGGCTAAATGTAATCGAATAAAAATTAAAATATATAAATATATATATATGTAAATGGAGTATAGTTTACAAATATGCCAACTGAACTACAATTCAGTTTATAAGTTTATTTACACGTTAGAATGGAAGAAAACGTTAAATTTTTTGGTCATATTTTAAGAATTAAAAAAAGTAGATATCAACTAACTTTTCCCATACTTCTGGGCAAAAGTCAAATGAAAGAGTAGATCAGAGAAAATAAAATGACTGACCAATTCATTTTACTTATTTCTACGCAAAAATTATTATAATTTATTAATAAATAAGGGTTTAATGGTTAAAATTACGCATGAGATAATTTTGTCTTCTGAAAGCACACGTTTATTTTAAAATCTACGCGGAACTCATCTCCGCTCAGGCCTATTCAACGTTTAAAAATTACAAAAACAAACTAATAATGAAGTGGGATGATAAATATACTTAAAAAATATTTCATACAAATCAAACAGTACCAATAATAATAGTAATAAAAAGATATACAATGAAAGCTATTACTCTTATTGCTTTTGTATGAAAAGACAGAGCGCATGAATGAAACTAAGGTATCGCATTAGGTTTAACTTCGAAAACTGTAAAGGACCAGTTATGAAACCAAAAGCCAATGCGTTAAAATTTTCATATACTTTACCAGTAACGTTAGGTGTGACGCCTCCATTTAAAGTATCCAGGACTCCGAGATCGGAGAGAGTTTTAGGAACAAACTCTGCCTTTGGAGTGTTGGCAGCTTCGTTTTTCCTAAAGAAAATTAAAAAGAAAAGATTATATAAAATATAAAAAAATATATAACGCGAATCGATGATTCTTATCTTCGAAAAGACGAACTGAAATAAGATGCTACCAAATTAAATTTTAAGTTTTGTCGAGTGCGTTATCATAAGGAGTAATTGCTACTCGAGCTCCGAGCTTCTTCCGTACATTTCATAATTATTTCTCACAAAAAAGATCCTTCGGCGCATTTGTTTAGTTAATACTAGAAAAATAAAATGTTAAATGATCGGCTAATAATTTTGTAATTATTATCTTGTCAGCGGGCATCGACGGGGGAATTAAAGAAAAAGTAAATTAAAACTGATTATGGAATTCAAAGAGACAGTTAAGGTTTTCTAATATTTAGTTTAAAAGTGAAATTGAGAGAGACCAGTTTTCTTTAAGAACTTTTCGGTGATATTACATTTCTGAAATAAAATCCCGCAATATTAAATTTTAGCTCATTACCTCGAGAATTAATATTAGTCACTGTTACGGGGTATCTACTGGTTCAACAGATTCAAATTTACCGACATTTCCAGATTTTCAAGGCAAATGTTATTGAAAAAAAAAAAAAATTATATATATATATATATATATATATTTTGGTATATTAGGTATTAATACGCAAATAAAAATAATTGACCAGAAATTTTTTTTTGGCACAAAGCAACAATGGCTTCTATACAAAGACTGGTTTACGCATAATTTAGATATTCCCTTAATAATCAAAATAAAAAAAATTCTATAGTATTTTTCAATTCATTAACTTCAGTCATAGCAGCAATCTCTCTTTTGCACTCTCCATTACTTTCTTCTTCTGTGTCTGCGTCTTTTTCCAAGTTAACCATCAAATTTCCCGACATTTCCAGGTTATCCAGATTTTCCAGACCAGTAGACACCCTGCGTTAGCATTATTTTCTTATTTCGCGAAACTAATATCCTAAACTTTCGGCAAGTATCAAGATTTCTATTGGAGAACATTCCCAATAACGTAATACACACTCATTTAATTACGGAAGATTTAAAAAAAAAAAAAGGATTTTTGCAACATAATAGTTTTATGATTTATGACTCGTACGTTTAAGATGTCAAAATAGAACGGGAAATTCAGACCAACAAACGCTTCCGCGAGACTCGTGGAGAACTAGTTAGATGTTTTGGCATACGAGAAATAAATTTTTGTCTCGTGGCACGTTCAAGATTTTGCCAGTTAAGTTTTCCTTAAAGTTGGTAAAGGCGTAGGTGTTTGTTTTCGAAAAGCGGGCAAAATAGAAAGGGTTTCCAAACGAATTCAAGAGGGTTCTCGTCAGAGTTTTTATAAAAGTGCTCGGGGATATAACCTATATCCTATTATTTTTTTACTGAATGGGGGCTTTAGATGTATGATGTACTTCTTATCTTCTCGCGTACATTGAACTGCGATACACCATTTTGTAGCAATGAGGTTTTGGAGAAATAGTTAAGTATTTAGTCGATTTAATAAGTTCCTCAATAAATATCACGTTAGTATTTCTAACATCTCAAGTAAGTGCCCATACCATTACGCTGAAACCCGCGTGGGACTGTGGGCAACGAGCATCAATCTTGAAGCGCTCGATTAGCCACTCTCTATGCGCAACAAATCGACTGAGTTAATTAAACTGAAACAGTTCGAAAACAAAACATCTACAATTCACTGCCACGCGTCTTTTGTATAATTTCCTTCGCTGTATATGCTATATAAAGGCCGCTTTAAGCGAGGGTTTTCGCCGAGCCGGCCCTCCATCGTAGCCTAGTTTATGCAAATAATGTTGACACGTTCATCGTTATCATTATTTGTTACGTCTACGAGGCTCGTGAACTGGATCACGGCCGACGGGAAAGGGATTTTGTTTCCACTTTGTATAAAGTATAAACAATGACGGTCGTTCTTATAAAAATTCATCTTTCCTTTTATTTGTGCGGAGAAAGAAGAAAGAAAAAAAAAGGTCCGTTTAGAAAAAGGTTTTCTATAATTTAAATAAAGTTGTGAATTGCTAACAATAATTGGTTCATTTTTCTTCTTCTACTACTACTACTACTATCATTGATTTAATTTAGGGTTGATTTTCCCTATGAAATTGAATCTGTAACCGGATTATGTATACGTTCTATGGTGTACAGTCATTTATGATAGGGGAATATTATAATAGGTAACATCACATAAGTGTCAACAATACGGCAAATTTGCTTTCAGAAAATTTAGTCGAATTTCTGTACCTTTTTAGGTTTACCATTTATTTTCAGAGATATTATTATTTGCGAGTATAAATATACTTCCTAATAACTGCGAGTATTAAACAGAATAATTAAAATATTTAACTATATTAATTCTATCATTTCATATATAGAGTTCGCTTTTCCAATAGTAGTAGTAGTAGTAGTAGTAGTAGTAGTAGTACAAATATGAAGTCGGCAAATCAGGTGTTGCGAGGTATGGCTAATAGGACGGCCAACAGACTCATCTCTAGCACTACATTTCATCAAAAAGGCAAGTACTACCGAGCTTCTTTTTATAATGTGGCAAAAATCAAGGATCCCTACAACACAACGCGTAGAAACGGTTAAAGAAGAAGAAGAATAATGAACCTTTAAAAAAAAGAGAAAGCCTTTCAAGATGAAATGGATCGTTTATTTAACATAACATATGAGGGAACTATAAATATGACGACGATCGAAGAGGACAAACAATTCCTGAAAAATCAAAGAGTTGCGCAGGATTCATGCCATTAGTTGACTGCCAGCAGCTTTCTCAGGCGAGAAAAGAAAAAAATTATAAATGGGAGAGTTCAGGAGGACAAAGAGAGGGTAAAGACATATTTCAAAATGATAAGAATTATCACGAAGCGCCAGTGAAAAATTGATTGGAAATGATTGTACAAGACACGGCACTGAAAAACCTTTTGGTGTCCCAAAGCTGCAAAGTCGGTCAGGTAATGCAATGCCAGTCGAGATTGTACTTGGTGATGTTTTCAAAACCACTTTTCGAGCATCAAATGGCCCACAACATACAGCTGTTCAAAGGATTTCAAAATCAATGGCAAAATTTGGGTAAGAAAGAATTTAAAACAGCCACTAATGATAAAGAAATTACCTTTAGACTAGCTAGCGAATACCTCCAATGCTTAAAGCAAGATACATACCAGTTTGCGAAGACAACACCGCAATCGCAGTAGCAGGCTCGTGATGACTCAAATTTTTTTTTTTTTTAACTTTCTCACTTTTTTTGAAGGAAATTATTCCAAAGAGCGCCTCTTTGAGGGTACCCGGAACCTTCCATCTTGTGCAGTGGATGGAAAAAAGTCATCTATTGCCCAAAAACATTCCTATTCCGAGAGCTGTTCAAATTGATACCAATGAGAAAGCTACTTTGAAAATCAATCTCTTTACTATCCTTAGTTATATGAAGGCTTGGTTTTCCCGTCTTTTGGCAACAAACTCCTATTAATGATCTTTTTCCTAAGGACTCGTTTCTTATAGAGAGTACAAAATAAATCTTACGAGTTGCTATGAATGTGAAGAAGCTGCGCCATCAGTGTTACTTAAATGAACGCTCGGCTGCTCTATTTGCTCGCTGAGGAAGAGACCATAACCAAGCTCAAAATGGTGGGAGCTTTTGCCAACAGTCTAAAAAATTAGCACCAAAGCGAGTAGGTGAGAACTATCTTCGAGATTAACAAATTATGTCTCGATAATTTCACTTCTCCGAAATCCAAAAAAAATCTTTGAATTGCTCGATGCATCAAATCAGCTTCACTGAGTTTGAATGAGATCCATATAAATGGACGGATGTAGAGTCATACAACCAAGGAAAACGAGACTTTGCACCGCAATGAAGTTGTAAATGACTGCGCAGAGAAGGAAGCTGCCCTCATCGATTCATTCAACAATTCTATAACACGCAATGAAGATCGAAAAAAGTTCTCGCTCCAAGTTGTTGAGGACCATATTTACTAAGCCACCCGAGTAAATATCTGACTTTGTCCAGACAGCTGCGAAACTGGCAGCCGTGACATCCCCCCCACCTCTTGAGGGATAATATTCCGCGTGGGAGGGAGGACCTATATGCCACGCACCAAAGGAGAAAATTTCAAGTCTATAGAAACACCTTTAAATATTATCGAAATGAGCTGAAATTTTGCGTTTTTTTTTTTAACAAAAGGAACAATAGTGAAGTTTAAAAAAAAAAAAAAAAAAAAAAAAAAAAAATTGTTTTGGACAAATCCTAATTTTTATACAAGAAGTTATGTAATATAAACTACAAAACATGAATTCAGTAAAATAACACATTTAACTATGATACAGAACAGAAACATAAAAAAAGGAAAATAAATACATAAAAATAATAATAATAATAATAATTTATCCATAATATAAGTGAGGCAGTCTGTCAAAAAATATTATTTCAAAGGCTGAAATGGGATACCGAAGATTTTGAAAAGAAATTATTAAGGAAGTGAAAGCTTAATATCTACTTTACGAACTTCTGTGAAGCTTAACAATGACCCCCCCCCCCCAGTTACTGAGCAGCGCAGGAGTAGGGCCCACTTTAGCTACAAAAAAACGCAGCCATGAAAATCTTAAGCTTCACATCCGAACTCATTGTATCAAGATTTGTGAAGATTAAGATTTTCATTGCTGTGTTATTTTCTATAGTTTTATTGACCGAATAATTGACTCGCCAGTAATTGGGGGGCCCACTTGCCCCCTTTTTGAAAATTTGGGAAAATATATAGACAACTGAATAACTAAATTTTTTTTTGGTTCTCAAAGAATATGAAAGAAAACAGTAAGACAATAGGACATGATAATGGGTGTATCTTCATTATTTCTTCTGCATCAGAGTCGCCTTGGATGGTGATGGTATTGGTATCTGTTTTCGGTGGGCGGCTACGAGTTGTAGGAGGTACTGCTTCTGGTCCTCGTTTCGTGTCAAAGTGTCATTGTAGCGTTGTGCGAGAGCAATACCTCGCTCGGCAGCATCATTGACGACTTTCATCTTTAAGGCGCGATCTCTAAGTTCCCTGTAGTTCTTGTCATTTGGCCATTCCCGTGGATCTTTTTGAAGTAACTGGCGCGCTTCCTCCTTACCTCCAACTTTCAAGGCATCAAAGAGGGTCAATGTCCTTTTCGTGACGAAGGATGCCACATCATTTTCAACACCAGCTTCCGCCATGTCGATTCGTCGGGGGCAGCCATTCTTTTGGGGATGTTGGAGGTGTTGAACCATTCTCCTTTTGGTATCAGGATCGATCCTATTATCGAAGAAGGCCAGTCCAATCAGATGCTCCGACAAGTACCACAGGTGGCGTCTTAGAGCTGTCTTCGCCGCTTGTGCAGCTCCTCCGTGTGGATATTTTTCCAGAAGATGCAGCATTTTGAGATCATTGAGAGGAGCTTGTGTCCCCATTGGCGCTTCATGCCAGTACTTGACGTAAATCAGACTGACAAATAAAGCCAGCTGAGTCACGTTTCGTTCTTCGCGTGCTGTGAGCTTGAATTGATAGTGAAAGAGGTAGATTTTGAGCGCATAAATCGCCTTCGCCATCCATCTCGCGTGGTGCATGGGACCCGGAGCTCGGATAAAGAGTTGACCACCAGTCTTTCCCCCCAGGAAGAGCAAAGATAGTTCAAGGAACTCCTTGTAGTCGTCACGAGGTTGGCTTGCCTGAAGAGCGTTAGGTAAGTAAGTGAGCATCTCTTTTCTCATCTTTTGGAGTTGAGGGTTTTCGAACAAGCTGTCCGATGCTGAGACAAATGCTTCGTGGGAGAGATATGGCCATTCCTTTTGAAATCGCTTAAAAAGGCCTGTTTCAGGACTTCCTGTTGAGCCAAATATTGAGGCAAAGACATCAGCAAGTACGACTTCAAGTATATGATGTCGACAACCGATCCAAACTAGCTCGTGACCCAATGCTTCTTCAATCCTGACACAGGCTCCGCGATGTAAACCCGTGTTTGACGCAGTGGTATCGAAGACGAGACCTCTCACATGCTGTTCCACGTTCCATAATTTCATAGTTTGAAGGCATGCCTGGGCCTGTGCTTCTCCAGTTCCTTGTTTCATCTTTGGGACACCAAGCAGCTTCTCCTGTCCATTGAATGTTATAAGGATTGCTATCCGATGCACATTTCGTCTTCTTCCCTTCAATGCCGGGGAGAAGCTTTCCGTCCAATGGAGAAGGACAAGGTCTTCTAGAGAGAATGATTCTAGGTCTTCTCGAGCTGCCTGTTCTCGCCCACTTTCTCTGTAGCGATGAATAGAGCTCCGAGAGCACGTCATCCAGACAGATCATACCCCGCGGCCTGTAATACAGCTCCAGTTACGAAAACAGCATTCCGGTCAGAAAGATTGGTGCGATCCATTGCTCCAATGACTTCTGGAGATTGGAAAATGTTCGTAACCTTGTTCTTGGGACGCTTTGGTGCCGGAGCTTCAGACGAAGAAGGAATCGGAACCGATGGTCTATAGTCGTCGTCGTCTTGCGAAAAAGGGAAGAAGAAGAAGAGGAAAGATCAATTGATGACACTCCTGCTTCTTCCAAATCTTTCTGTGTTGCTTCATGCCTTGCCTTCCTCTTGGCTTCCTTCTCCATTCTGGATCGCTTTCTGTCCTCTTGTGTAGTCGTTTCCTTATCAATGCCAGCCATGCTGCAAGAATTGACGTCCTTGCGCTGCATGGACAGGAAATTTCGGTCCTCAACTTTGACGATTGTGCTCATGGCATCACTGGTTGCGATGTCAAACAGTTCCTGGATGTCCGCTTTGAAGATGTCTTCATTCATTCTATCGCTGGGCACGTTGCCTGGTCCTGTGCTTCTTGAGTGTTTGTAGCGGTCTAAAAGCTTTGAAAGCTTACGGACACAGGAGTCGATCCGTTGAGTTGGGATCCGCGCTCGGGTCCAGACTTCAATCACCCTCTGGCATGCCTGGTTCAGACTGTCGGAGGTGGTTTGCTTTTGATTGATGTGGTGGTATTGCCCCAAGAGGAGGGCGTCAAGGCATGTAGGGAGCCTTGACGTGGATAAAGTTCCAGTTGCCATCCCTAGAAGCCAAACTTTTGGAATTGATCGAGTTTGAGCCATCGGACCTACGGAAGAAAAAAGTACATTATATTATATATATATTCAGAGTGGGGCGACCTCTAAATATTCACCAATCACGCTGCAATTTTGCACAGACCATGTGGACACTAAATGGACAAAAACCACACTTGTGGAGACTAAGACAATTTTGAAATTTCCCCCTATGGATTTGGACCACCCTAATATATATATATATAATATATATATATATATAATATATATATATATATATATATATATATATTATATATATATATATATATATATTATCGTGATATATTATATATATATATATATATATATATAAATAAAACCAGTAGCTCAGAGGTTACGGTGGGGACTCTGAGTGGTGTGGCGCTGGTTCGCTCCCGGCCGCTGATATCGGGTGGAATTGAGTTGCCCGCTTACTCTGTTTCTGCTCTGGCTGAGGTGACCCTTAGGGATACATTCACCCAACGTCGTGGGGAATGAACTATATGTATACATGTGTACACACACACACACACACATATATATATATATATATATATTATATATATGTATATATATCGCGCGCGCGCGCGCGTTGTAATCCCTCGCTTTACGGAAATTCAATTTGTTGAGTTGTGTTACATTGTACTGTTAAGATTTTGTTCGGTACGAAAATATCTCCAAATATATATATATATAATGGGAGTCTATGGGAAAATAGGATTCAATATACAGAAATCGGCTTTACGGAAGGATTTTACGAACGTAACCCTTCCGTAAAGCGAGATTACTATATATCATATTAAGAGAATGAAAACTTACTTATCATGCAAAGTGCCAACGAGGCTTTGAGGATGTCTGTACACTGTCTGTGGTAATCTAAAAGATTTTCGGCAAAGGTTGCTAGCTGCGATATGCCTTCCACCTGAGATTGTTATTACAAAGGAAGAAATACGGGTTCAAAGTTAAAAACACGAGAGTCAGACGGGCTTTTCAATAAAAAAGGAGCGATCTATATTTTTACTGAATGGAAGCATGATTCATCATAAGAGATTTGAGTGAAATTTATAATTTGAAGGAGTGTGAAACTAAAATGAAAAAGTACAATTGCTCAGACATGCCCTCGTACCCACCAAAACAATAACCTCTTCAACCGAGATGTGGTCGAATATAAACACTATTTCAACCACCTTTATTTTATTATTGGTTAGTAAAAAATACAACAGATCGTTTAGTCAGAGATGAAGAATGCAGTTTTAGGGAAGGTAGAGGATACGTTATGAGAAAGTTAGCTGAAAAACCGAATGGTATCGAGGAAAAGGTGTACGTGATATTTGTGAATTTGGAAAACGCATATGATAGAGTGAACAGAGCTTCCTCGCGGCAAGTGCTAAGAATGTGTGGTATTGGGATTGTTATTAAATGCATTGAGAAGTAAAGTAATGCTACGTTCGGTATTAATAAATTTGGTGTAAACATAAGCACGGTTCTCGTGGCTGACTGAACAAAGATATTCATCATGTGATACTGTGATGGAGAATTATTGAGCCGTGCGCGCACTTGCCAGAAATCCATCAGTCTCGCATTCAGACGAAAATTTTTATCATAATTTTTACATACCGTATGGCGTATATGAGGCCTCCGGAGTTTTTTTTTCAAATTTCTGAACTTTAATTTCAGAGGCATTAGTAACGAAGTATCGGTAAGCGTGTATTATTCACTGCATAGACAAAGGCCAGAAGTAAATGGCGATAGAGAAAACGGATTTTCGAACATATGGCGGCTTCGTCACTCCTACTCCGGAGAGCTCATATACGCTGTACCGGTAATCATTCAATAAAGTTAATATGAATTTCACTCGTATATGAATATATATATTTTTTATGCGTGACTGTCGAATTGTTGTCAACTGCCTACTTAGCTTAAGAGAGGTGGAAAGTTGGAAAGAAAATGAAGACAAAAAACGAGAAACAAGAATGAAAACACTTTGGGAGAAATGTGTCAGTGAACACTGTCTACCTAGACTTATCACTTCATGTATTACTGCAACCTTTATATGAATAGTAGCACTGCATACCCAAGGCAGGAGTGTAACTTATTCAAAATTGCGCGTGCGCGTGATCAATACATTATATACCTTTCTGATGAATACTAGTGTCATATAATCTAACATACAACCAGCCTAACCGCGTTATTCACTGTGTCGCACTGAATGAAAGTGAGCGGAGCATAACTTAACTGAGGTATAGTGAATGCAGAAAAAGACTACAAATGTGCTATTAACTCAATCAGGACGGGAGTGCACGGAGGTGCGCCTCGAAACTACTACTACTACTGTGAAAAAAATCCAGACCTGATTGAGTTAAGATGATAAATTATCCCATTTTCTTAACGAGATTCACGTAACAGCAAACACATTCTAGTTATCCATAATTTAAGAAATGAAACTTCAAATTTAAGAAATCACAAGCTTATTCGTACATCCATATATTTAGTCTTTATTATTATTATTATTATTATTATTATTATTATTATTTTGCTCCCCCCCTCTCTTTCTCTCCTCCAAAAATGAGAATTGAAAATAGTCCCATTTCAAAAAATTTCGTCAGATGGAGCTGCAACACAGTATACAGTAATTTCACACGCAAGTACGATAACTGATCAGTAAAAATACTATGCACGAAAAGACTGGCTGTGTGTTATAAGTACTTAGGGTTCTAATTTGTGTCTCTGCACTAAAAACAAGGATTTCGACCCGTGATCTTTATCCATATTAACTATCTTCACTCATGAAATGAGTCCTCTCATTACCATAATATAGTTCACAGTTCTCGCGCTCTTAATGAAGAAAAGAAAATTCTAAATACCCTTTTTAGGATTTAAAATAAGGGTTTGAAATGAAGACTATGTTTACTATCCTATTTTGTTTTTGTTTGAAAACTCGGAACCAACGCTTTTCCTTTGGGGATAAAAGAAATAACTACGCGTACACGACTGCGTAAAATGCAAAACGTACATCCTTTGATCTCGTAACAGAATTTTATTTATAAAACCAGCAGTTCTTTTTATTTTATCAATTAGTATCTAAGAAAGTTATTACCTAACAAAGATTCTACTTCTAATTCTAGTTGCAGTGCTCACTATCCAATAACACGGAATATAAACTTCCGAGCCGAAGCATGAAACCACGCAAGAAACGGACGAATAAGCAACAATAAGCTTTTGCGGAAGAAGCAAACGCGATATATGGCTCCTGTTGCGTTATTATTCCGTGTTGAAGTGATGTGCGCAAACAGATACTGATGTGGTGACCCAGAGAACCTACGTTTCGAGACAGTGTAGGGAGATCACTACCAAATATAATCCCATATTTAAAACAGTCGTTTCAGTAAGTGGGTGAAATTAATGGTTAGTCACTACGATTATAATAAGTAGTTAATCACTAAATATTATAATGAATAAAAATTTTATACTTTTACTTAAAGTTATCGGCAAAAAAGTATCGTTTTAACGCGTAAAATGCTACATAATCGGCGCAATCTCTTCCCTCCACGATTTTCCCGAAACGTAGTTAGTCATTGTTATTTCTGAAATTCTCAACATATCAATGACATCTAAAGGTAAATTTTGAGTCTGGAGAAGTACGCAAACTATTCGTAAACACGATTGATACTACTTCTATCAAGAACTCAAAGAGTAAACTAAAAGTGTTATCAGCGTACAATTACGAGATGCTTCCGTTCTCTTTGTTACATAATTCAGGGGTTTGAATAACGTGTAAAGCAAAATAAAGCTAAACAACCGTTCTTTTAATTCGTACTATTAGACTGGACAAAGGTTTTTTTCAGTTACTATATATGACATGAAAATTAAATGAATATAAAAACTGGTTTTACAACTATGGAAACAGTATTAATTATATGAGAGAATAAATTAACTTATCACGAGGGCTAAAACTTTTCTGTTCAAGATGTCATTGATAGTGGTCGGCGCTTGCAGTTAGTGCTGGTGCTATTATACCTAATTAAAAGTGCCAACGCGTGTGGTTCAGGGTAAATGAAGAGGATCAAGTAATAAATGAAAAGACAATATAGTGCAGACGATGATGATACGAAATGTACGAACGAGATAAAGATGAAATGATGGAGTAAAACCGAAAAGAAAGCGATTGGGCCTACCTTTAAGAAGCCACGAAGGAATATATATATATATATATATATATATATATAATATATATATATATATATATATATATATATATATATATATACACACACTGTATATTGAAGGCAATAGTACTACGGGAAGCGATTCAATGGCTAAAAAGCTAACGAAGTGTGTAGTGAGGCTCTATATGAGGGGTTGAGTGAGGGGCGGTGAGGCGCGAGAGGGCATAAAACGAATGATTTAGCGGCTTTGAAGCCACTCACGTCGTTGTCAAGAAGGTAATTCATAGTGACTTGCGATAGGTGAAGAGATTCTGCAAATTTGTCTTCCGCTAGCTTGATGTCCTCATCTGTAACGTGTGAACCTTTAAGAGAGATTCACAAAAAAAGGGGAAAAAAGGTGTTAACAAAAAAAAAAAAATAATAAAAATATTAAAAAAATAAATACCTTAAAAAAAATACCAAAAACAAAAAAACAAAAAAAAAATCTATTTCAGAGGTAAAAAAAAAAATAGCTAATTCTATATATACTCAATTAAAATTAGTTTAAAAAGGAATGTTGGGACGAATATTTGGGTAGGAAACAGTTAAAAATTATCTGATCCTTTTATAATATATATATTATATATACACACTGTATAATTATATACGAGGGTCGGTACGAAAGTAATGGCTCTTATTTTTCAGTTCGAAAATACAATAAGAGGCATTACTTTCATACCGACCCTCATATTATATATATATATATATATATATATATATATATATATATATATATATAATATATATATATATTATATATATATATATATAATTATACTGTAATAATGAAAAATAATTACGTTTATTTAGAAACACATCATTATTATCTCATCTCAAAATGTTAATCATAAATTTCCTAAATAATTATTGAAATAGACTTAAATCCGTTTAGAAAGAATCGATACCATACCAAAACTTTTGAAAAAGTTTTAATTACTAACTTAAATATTACATTAACACTCCATATTACGGTATTTATACATCATACGCAAGAATCGTGCTGAAAAGAACATGCTTATTAATTCCATGAACTACCGTACAGTATATAACATTAAGCAGACACTATAATTATATTTTAATGAAGCCTACCTAATATCTAGTCGACCCACGCTCGCTTTTTACAACGCGTAAATAATTTCATACGAAAGATCTTTAACGGAAAAATTTAAGCGAGTGAGAAGTTAACATTCGTTTTAAGTT